>CABFPE010000141.1:652802-680219 GCA_900660155.1 Hofstenia miamia | reverse complement strand
AGCTAATTCCTCACTCTGCCTTCTTCCGCAATGTTCCCTTTACTTCCACTTCTGCTGTGAAACTCTCTTTGTTCAAGTCCATTCCTCGCGCCATTCTTCTCTATGCATCTTCCTGTTGGTGGCCTTCCCGTTCCTTGTTCCACTCTATTGAACATTTCCAAAAGCATGCCTTCAAATGGATCTCTCCCTTGCCATACAAAGACGCCCTTCTCAAATTCTCCACTCTCCTGCTGTCACTCTACTTCTATGCCTGTGATCTCCTCCTGTTCAATCGACTGCTGACTCGCAAATTGGATCTTGATCCTTTTGATTTCATTAAGTTCTCTAATCCCCACTCCACTTGCTCTGATGATGTTGTCACTTTCTCCATTCGTCGTCCCAAGAAACATCGCACTCTTCACTCGTTTTTCAATCGTGCTTGTACTGTTGCTAATTACATCTTGACTCTCAACCCTACAACAGCAATTGATTTCTTTTCCCCGCCACCGAGCTTCAAGAAATCTTTGATGAATTTCCTCTTTGCTGAGCCCTTCTCCGACCTCGACTACTCGTCCATTTGCTCCTATTTCATCTCCTGTGACTGTCCTCGCTGCCGTAAAACCCTGACTTGTTTTTTATTTTTTTTGTAGTGTATGCCTTCAGTGGCTAAATAAAGTCATTTATTATTATTTAACAGAACTACATTCATTTAAGTCATTTTGTAACTCATTTGAAATACACAGGAACAGCTCATGAAAGAATGAGTACAAATCGGATCAGAAAACTAATGTTTCTGAGGATACGACTTGTTCTGTTCGAGCTCAGGAAATGCCTGTGTTTGGTAAAACGTATTCTGAGTGCATCATAAACGACTCACAAGAGCTAGGCAGTATCTTCAGTTATCTTCGGCGTGATGAATATCAGGTTACTTCAGTTCACAGACTTGATAAATTAAATGAAAAAAACCATAAGCCAAGAACAGCGGAAAATTTTAGCGCAAACTTGCATTCTGAAAGATTATAAACATAGAATATTTATTTCACCAATGCTATCTAAGGAGGAGCACAAAATTAAAAAGCAAATTTTGAAGAAAAGATATACCATGATTTATGAGGAGGGAAAACGTAAGGAAAACTTGAAACTGCATTATAAAAACAACCTGGCAGAACTCGACTGACTATTCACTTGCACCACTCAATTAACTTAACCGTTAATTGCTTACTAATCTCAACAAACGTCTGGATCTTGTTAATTTTATTTATCACTGCAACTCATGTCTTATTTGTCTTGTTAAGATATAGTTCGATTCCAGTTTTTTGTCATCTGAAATTTTTCCGTTCACTAAATTGTCTGTTGTGGGGCGCGCTGATCAGAAGCTAAACAACATCGAGGGCTCCTCATCAGCTGTACCGCGGAGTTTCCTGTTGTTAATGTCTCGAATTTAGCCTTGCCTGTATTGCACACCTTTACTGTTGCAATATTGCGGAACTTTTTATTCTTATTTATAATCCTCCAACAAGTTCCTGATATCGAATTTCATATTGAGTCTGTTCAGTATAATAATCGTGTTTTTCAAGATTGCTGCTCCAGAAAATCCATTTCTGGTTCTGATACTCACATTATCGACGATTTTAATATGCCCGATGTTTGTTGGAATACCTTCACTTCTCCGAATGCTGATGATAATGAGTTCCTAGATTATATATTTCAGTCTAATCTTATCCAGATTGTTAGAAGACACTACGCATATTCATGAAAACTAGACCTGATTTTTACATTAATATCAATTAACTCGTTGCTACTGATGTACGGAAGCTTTCGTATCATTACCCTGTACTCATCCGCCCACCCGACAGATGAAGAACTTTTCGTCTGGTTATTCGAAAAGTCAATTTCAACCCCAGCTCTTTAATAAGAACATTCGGGACATTTCCGAATATATTTCCTGTACTTATTCTTATGATTTGAATTTTGAGAACAGTTGTACCAACATTTTCGTACTGCTCTTTCACGTTCTTTACCTAATAAGCGCAAAAAGCGCTAGGACTGTCCATTTAATTATTCTTCTTTCACAATGCATCTATTAAACACAAAGAACACTTACTAGATCTCTTAGTCGCCGGTGGCATCTGCGGGATGCAACCAAGCTTTTTAGGGCAAGCAAAAGACCTTTCTTCTTCTGTTGAGGCAGACAAGATCAATTTACTGTCTAGTTATCAATTCGGTAATACTAATGATTGTTATAAATTTCTGCGTTTGCTAAACTCTACCTCTCTGACAATATTGACAAGGCAAACTGTTTCCATGAATTCTGATGTTCCATATTTAGACCGGTATCAGAAATGATCCCACTATTTTTCTTGATGATGTTCCTTTATCGACCGTGTTAGTATGCGATTTGCTTAATTAGTGCAACAACTCTATGTCGAATGGGTGTGACAACATTCCATATTTTGTTGTGGCATCTAGTGGCAATTTGTTTAAACATACCGGTTTATTATTTATTTATGTCCATCCTCTCGACGGCTGTGTGGCTGATTGCTTGGAAGTCTGCTCTGATTACCCCAATTCCGAAATCAGGTTCTCTAAATATGATAATAAACTACCATCCTATCAGTATACTTCCCAAACTTTCTCTAAATTTGAGCGAATTTTATTGAAATTTTATCTATCAACGGGTCATGACGAACATTTCTAAGCATCAGAATGGGTTTATGAGACGAGAAGTACCGTAACTCAATTAGTTGCCTACCTTGATCTTCTTTACAGAAATCACGATCGAAATACTACGACTAGCACAGTGTATTTTGATGTTAAGAAAGCCCTCGATTCTGTATTGCATAAGCTATTGGAAAAATCTGTAACTTTGGTTTTGACCAAAAGTTTTTAATGCTGTTTTATTCTTATCTTACCGGCCGTCTTCAGGCTGTAAAAGTTGGTTCTTATTTCCCTACCTTTCTGAATGTTCTGGGCGTTCCCTAATGCAGTGTTCTGGAACTGCATTTATTTTTGATATTATTGGATTTTTCAGAAGATGATATTTTTGATGACGATTTCAAACTGGTTAATTTTGTTTCTGCGGAGGCACTGCAGTCCGATATCAACAAACTCTTCCTCTGGTCCTCTGCGAATGTACTAGATTTTCATCCAAGCAAAACTAAATATATTTCCTTCTCATCGCACAAGACTCCCGACTTCTCTCTTACCTCAAATGAACATGATTTTACAAAGACGGAGGAACTTTTTGATCTCTGTGTATTTATTTGCAGTAATTTAAACGGACCTTTATACTGACCTTTAACGGTCTGGATGCCTATTTACGGGCACCCCTCAATCCAGATTTGAACATGCTGACGAACGTTGAATTGACGACATTATCTGACAATGCATTCCATTTGTCTACTACACGGGCACTGAGAAAATGCGCCCTTATATTTGTCCGGCACCATTTCTTATAGTTTATTCGAATTCTTGTGTGACCAGATTGATTGCTTCTCTACGCTCTTCCAATTGGGTGCCAATGGCATCACCATTGACCCTATTCAAGGCGTTGACATCAACAATATGAAAAAAATAGCGGAGGCCGATGAATTTGGAGAATAAACTAAATTCTTACTCAGCTACAGGCAATCCAAAATCACACAGATTACAGCAAATTAAGAATACGCCTAATAGAATGAAATTTTAGATTACAAATATCATACAGACATTGAAGTTGATTATTATCTTTATATATTATTACATATTAAATAAGAAACAACATAATTATGACAATTTTGCTATTTTCTGGCTCTCACATTATTGCAAACATATCTACACCAATTATTTAAACAAATGTTACTTAAAATTCGAAACACTTCTGTGGAAATGTGGTCATCTTGAAAGTAAAAGATACGAACTTTATCAATGAGTTTTTACAGACTTTCTCTGCAAAATTTAGATCGATAGGAAAAGTCAATTGTGTCAAAGAGCACTGTGCAATATAGCGTCACGCAACAAATTGTTTCATTAGTCCGAGATAACCCACCACAATCAAGTAAGTCTTTAAATAATGAACTATCAGTGCTAATTTGCTCAGTCCCTTCTTTATACGTTGGAAAACGTTTTGAAATGTAGCCAGCAACATAGTAAGCATCTAATTTAAAGTCATTTCTTTGAACTTGAGCAGTTGTGGGTAATTAATTCATCCACCAGTTTCCATATGTCTTCTCTAAATATAAGACTGCATTGTGAACAGTTATGTGTAGAATTCGACTCAAATTAGTAAAACTGACTGCCAGCTTAGCTTTATCAATGTTGTGAGTTTCCATAACCTGAGATAGAGTGATATAATAATTTGATCCCCTACAACGGCGAAAATGGGCAAATAACTCTTCAATGGTATCGTCTTGAAACTGTCCGAACAAAATATAGTCATGTTTATATACTGCAGTAGTACGTGCTCGACAGATCGACCATTGCTAAACAGTTGTGCATCAACGCTTTGGATGTATCCAATTTAAGAGGCCGGACTCTGGCGCAACTGGACGCTGGACGCATATAATTTGCTAATTTTGCAATTTTTCGGAAAAGCAAATCTGTCAGACCTTAAACTTGAAATCGGTTCTCTGAAATTATCTCGAGTTCACTTCTCTTCAAATTTTGACTTAACATTGATAATTCGAAAAAATGACGACAGAATTCGGCCCTTGTAGACTCATTTGCTTATGAAAAGTACATCAAGGCAGTGACTGTTTGTTCGCAAAACGCCTTCAAAGCGAGGTTCACTATTTGCAACTGAATGTTGGAAGGTGAAATTGCTTTCTCATTTAGAATTGACAAATGCAGAAAAAAGTTCTTTTTAACTTCAAATAATGTTCGTAATTCACTCCATTTGGCAGTTAAAATGTCAGAAACATTTTCAAAATCGTAAAATTGTAAGGACTGCAGTTTTTCAAAATACCAGTCATTGCGAACGCATTTCACAATGTGAATGTTGCCATAAAGTAAAAATAATCACTGATTTTGATTATGAGCCGTCTTCACAAGCAATGTTTTGCCTTTATCTGCAAAGAAATCCCCAAATGTATTAATATACTTTTGATTGATGCGATTGCCATAAAAAATAGAACTATTGCATTTCCACCAGCCTCATTTACTTGCAAGCAAACATCAATAATTGTAGTCTTTAGGAAATCAGAATCGAGCTTTCAAATTGGTAAAAGTCTAATCGTAGTTGATGCTCCAGAAAACATGCACTTAAAGGCGACGCATAATATAGTTATTGCCAATGCTTTGGAATTGTTTGATGCAATGCCGAAAACATATCCTCCATGATACACTAAGGACGGCTTAATATAGATTTCATCTATTAGTAACCAAAGCGCACTTGATCTAGGTTCCTGATTGGTAAAAAATGTCCTAAGAAATTATGTATCATTAACATTCTTTGACGAATAGATTGCTTTGATGATAAAAATGGTAGAGAAACAGCTTTTCCATAGTTATAAAGTTCAATTTTTACTTCATATATTTGTAAACAGGTATCGATCTTAAGGGACTTATTATCAGATTGTAAAACAAAATCTATGCTCCACTTATGAAAACTGTCACAACGTGAAGTAGAAACCATCACAATGGTATTAATATCACAAGGTGCAACTGTCATATCTTGAAAAATAAAGCTATGATTGGCCACTTTAGATTTAATTGTCAGCTTTGTGAATCCACCCGATAAATTGTTTTCATTATTTATGTGTAGCAATATTTCAAAATAACTTTATCTAATACATATTTATAATTCCTTAATATTTTTTGAATGATAGTGTAACAATTGCGAAAAATTTTATTTGATGGGGTGGTTCACCTTAAGTAGTTTAAACAACCAATTTTCAGAAGCAATTCTTCGCTTGCACTTGAGGTTTTATCAACAGTTTGGTGAACGCTACACTCTATAAAGCGTTCTGTCCCGAGAAATACACCGTACCTTAAACTCAAACTTGTAAAATCTTGCGTCATGTCCATTCTACTTTACTGATCAGCTGCCTGGTCACCCAATATAAAGAGTCTGACGTCACTTGAATCTTTCCATAAGAGAGCCTTAATCTGGGTAGCTGGAAAGAAAGACTATAAGAACCTGTTAATTCGGATGGGAGAATTGCCTATTTGTTATCAGCTTATATTGTCTGATCTGATTCTAATGTGGAAAATTGTCAATAAAAAAGTTGATATGGACATTCCTTCTTCCATCACTTTCTACAGCCGTAGTTATGCTACTGCTGCAAAAGAACTCTTAAAGCGTGTAGTTATTTCCTTCAAGTGTCCCTTGAACAAATACAGCACAGTAATGCTGCTACGTGTACTTTTAGGCTAAGATATAGAATAGGGTGCACGCGGCGCACGCGGACAAAATAAACACTAATCCAGGGTAAAAAACGATGAGAAATGCAATAACAGACGTAAATAGTTCAAAAAATAATAGATATAGACCGATAAATTTACATAATTAACCAAATTCGTAGAACGCGATAGCACGCGTTATATATTTAAGGATATTAGCAAAGAAAACTTGAAATTCATAAAATAATTAACGGTTATTAAACAAATTACAAGATTTAAAAGTATATTTATGCAAATCTAAAATTTTTTGTTTTTATTTGAGATGTTTAAATTGGAGCTTTTATGCTTTGCAACCGCTTTGCATTTTCAGAGAAGTTGTTTTCCCGATTTTTATTTATTTCCACATTTTAATTACTGATTAGTAAAACCGAATTTATAGCTAGCATGATCGCGTTGCATACATTCTTAATGCATAAATATGCATTCCGCTTTTGTTATAAATATATTTTGACTAGTGCGGATGTACATTATCTCCTGGGTGCTATTAGCATAGACCTGTCATATGCAATTATTACTGAAAATTCAATTCAATTTACTCTAAGTGTTATATGCATGAAGTATTTTCACACTTATTGAACATGTATATGGGACTCAAAATAGGGCCTTTTATAATTGAAGCATGTAGTGCAAGAACCCATTTTTTGCAAATTGATTCAAAACGAGAAATGGCCTTTTTTAGTTTCCGTTTGTATCTTTGCTTATGTAGTGTTGTTTTACGGATTCTTCATAAAGCAATGATCAAAAGCAGAATCACTTGTTTTCATCTAACAGCATGTAGTACTTCACACAATTCTAAAGCAATCGATTTGATAATTTTGTCAATTAACGCGTTCTTCAATTATGTTTTACTCAAAAAATCATAATTGCTTAGTAGATTTAATGAAGTATCTCGTTTTGAAATTTGAATCTATTCGTTCTTCGGTTGTAATTAACATTTTCATCACAAAGGTGTAATAGCCTAAAGAGATTGATTCAATTCAGAGTTAGCCGTCGCGTTAAATAATGTGGACAATCAAGGGTGCCGCAAGACACTTCTTAAAGGAGGGGCAAAAAATTTTTGCACGTGTGATATTTTAGAAACCTGTTTTTGTTGAAAAAAAAATATTTTATTTCCAAGCAATTTCTTTTTGAGTAAACTTAATCACTTAATTTAATTTAAAGCGAACAATGACATGAGATTGTATTTTCCAAGTATTTTGATTATCCGAAGTAATGTGCTAGAATCTGCTTTTATCTCCCATCCCATGTGTAAAAATATAGGAATGTAGGCCTTTTGTTTGTTATTTTCTATCACACAACTATTTCGAAAGCAATATTTACCACATCAGTAAGTAAACAGTTTATATCTGATATACCGCATTTCAAATGGAAGTAAATTTCAAAATAACACTATTATTTTCCATATAGCAATCAAAGATTTAACCTGGTTTAAGGAATTAAAAATTTTTTATAACGATCAAGAAAAAAATTTGTTAACCAGAAATAACTTGCGTCTTTTATGTAATAGTATAATTCACATGTATACATCAATATACATTATAATTGAAAAATGGATAAACGTATTTCATGCAGTGAAAATATTCCCAATACACTTAGCATACACCACCAAAAAATATAATCAAGTCAAGCTTTACGGCAGCGAGGACAGTCGCAGGAGATAAAATAGGAGCAAATGGAAGAATAGGCGAAGTTGGAGAAGGGCTCAGCAAAGGGGAAAGACATCAAAGATTTCTTGAAGCTCGGTGGCGGGGAAAAAATCAATCTTTGTTGGAGGGTGACAACATCATCAGGGCGAGTGGAGAGGAATGAGAAAACTTAATGAACTCAAAAGGATCAAGATCCAATTTGCGAGTGAGCAGTCGATTGAACAGGAGATCACAGGCATGGAAGTAGAGTGACAGCGGGAGAGTGGAGAATTTGAGAAGAGCATCTTTGTTTAGCAAGGGAGAGATCCACTTGAAGGCACGCTTCTGGAAACGTTCCATACAGTGGAAGAAGGAACGGGAAGGCCACCAACAGGGAAATGCATAAAGAATGGCGCGAGGACTGGACTTGAACAAAGAGAGTTTCACAGCAGCCGTGGAATTAAAGGGAACATTGAGGAAGAGGGTAAAGAGTGAGGAATTAGCTTTGCGGCGACGTAAGGACACATGACCAGACCAATTTAAGTTATCAGCAAGTTGAACTCCAAGATTAGTATGATGAGAGGAAAAGTTCACACGAAGGGGAACATCAGAAGGGGAGCTACAGAAAAAGAACGATGTAAATTTTCATAAAAATTCAATCAAATATTCTTTATATTTATACACAAAAACTTCTTTAACAAAGCGTATATATTATAATATACAGTTTAGTTAGGTTTTAGATATTACTATGTCAAGATCGGAGAGTAGCCGCGGTGGTTCCCAGAAAGTTGGGCCGAAGACGAGATGCTTTGGTGTCAGAAAATGTCAATACTTGCACAACATGTGCAAGGGCTACAGGTGATAATTGGGTGCAATGTTTAAAATATATTAGTTGTTATAATAATATGAGTAAAACACATTGAGTAATCGAAATTAATATATTTCACCTAAGGTAAGGACTTGATTTAAAATAAACGTACAGATTTGCAAAAATATACTTTTAGATCTTGTAATATTTTTAATAACAGTTAATTATTTTATGAATTTCAAGAATACTTTGCTAATATCCTTAAATATATACCGCGTGCTACGAATTTGGTTAATTATGTAAAGTTATCAGTCTATATCTATTATTTTTTGAATTATTTACGCATGTTATTGCATTTCTCATCGTTTTTTACACTGGATTAATGTTTATTTTGTCCGCGTGTTCCGCGTGCACCCTATTCTATAAATTCGCCTGCTTTTAGATATAAAAGTGCTTTTGCACCAATTGTCGCTCTTAATTTTGTGCCTTACTATTTATTAATGTTAAGGCGAAGGTATAGAATACATAAATGTACAACTATATCGTGCATTTGGGTTAAAAATAGACAAAAAATTTATGAATTCCCAGTTTTCTGTGCAATTCCCCTTAAATATGCAGTGCGTGCTAATGCGTGTTACCGCGTGCTACGAATTTGGTGAATTATACAAAATTATTGGTCTATATACATTATTTTTTAAGCTTTTTATGTATGTTATTGCATTTCTCATCATTTTTTACCCTGTATTAGTGTTTATTTTATCCGCGTGCTCCGCGTGTTCCACGTGCACCCTATTCTATACCTTCGCCAATGTTAATGTAACTTCTCCATTAGAGAATACAAGTCTTTTAATAATAATAATAATAATAATTCAAGGGAGTTTTATTTAACGTGATTGAAAATTTGTTGAACGTTCGACTAAAAAAGATATTATGATTTTACTATTTCTGCAGATGACTAAAATAGATTTATATGCATACAAATTCTAGCCAATAAACCATTTTTAAACGAAATCGCAATTTCCGAATTTAGTATAGATATAAATTTACAGACACTTTTTGACTGTTAATTGAGTAAATTTAAACAAAATATGAGATAAGCTAATGATGGAAAATATATATTAGGCAAAGTTTTTTGTGACAATGCGTGCCCCTTCAATTAGGCTGGACCTCAGCAGTTCACAAATGAAAGAGTCTTAGTTAATTTTAGTCAGTAATGTAAGAACACTTAGAGAGTTAGCCATAGATTAGGGTTACCTATATATATGAATTTTAGTGAGTAATTCTAATTATATTTTGAAATATGCTAATTTACATTGCTTTGTATGGTCATTAATGAAATTCTCAATAATATTACTGCCAGTTTTTTTAATTTTTTAGATCTTTTTATATTCACAATTTTGAAAAATCCCATTACATTTTGAATAGCATTACAATATTTCTGACCATGAAATTTGAGCATACTTAGTATTTAGAATGTTAGTCATTTTGTGATATCAATCAAAACAAATAATGGGATTTGTAGAAAATTGGAAATGTTAAACATTTAGAAATTTAGTTCAAATCCCCCATTATGCTCTCAATATATTGTGATAAAAAATAGTTGTTATTGTGACTGAATGATGATTATCTTCACAAAAAGTTAATATCAACTTTTATTGTGACCATTTTTATAATGACCAATAAATTTTTAGTACAATTGTTGAAAAAAATGAAAAACATAGTGGCAGCAACTTGTATCAAGCAGACAGGGTTTTCAAGTTGAATTCAACTTAATAAGTCTGATTTCAAGTTTTTTTGTCTTGAGAGCAAGTTCAAGTATTGTTTGAAGAAAATTCTGAGTTAGATCAAGGGTAAAAAATATTTTACAATAATTCCAAAAAAATAGTTATTTGCAATTGATAAAGAAATTGAGTGGATTTTTGATTGAGTTCAAGTTCAAGTTTTGATGACTTCTCTTCCAATTTTTTCTGATCACGTTTTGCAAGCTTGTTCAAGATTCATTATTTATCATTCCAAGTACTCAAATGCCCTGCACTAAAATCAATACATTGTTACTTGTTCAATTTGAAATCAATTATTTAGATGCATTTATTTAGACACCTGGATTATTCCACACTATTCAGCAAGGTCAAGTTCTTTCCATCAAGTTTTAAAATCATGTATACATCAGCTATTTCTTAAGTAATCCTTGAAGGACAATTTGCTATGTTCTTTAGTAGATATTCTTTTAAGACAGATTGACCCCTCAATGGGAATGTTGCTGCATCACTTTGTTTTGAGGTATGCTCTACAAATGAACTTCAACAATCTTCATATGTTTGCCCATTATTCTTATCTTGGATTTTGGTAATCATCAACAACTTTGTAATTTTCAACAAATTCCATGGAGCAATTGATTTCAAAAAGTGGACATGAGTATATGTGCAGCAACTGGATCAAATCTAAACTCTTGTCACCAATACATTCTATATCATAGCAGTTTAACAGCTCCCATTTATATTAATAAACCTAGATACTGTAGAATCACAGGGCATGTCTAGCAGCTCAAGCAGTATAGCAGTTGTGAAAGATTACCATCACCAAGAGCAACCCAGACTCTAACAAAACAAATGAAGATTGGTAGTTTGCCAATTTCACTGTAGAAAAAAGAATTGAAACCATTTCCAAGAAGGCATTCCAGCTAGCAACCAATTTACACAGCATCATGCTGAAGTCAAATCAATAGAAACCATCCTTACCAGCCAAGGTGCTAATTGTGTGTCTCAAGTGTAATTTCTAGCTCAATAAAACAAATTTAGCTCAGTGTTCTTGTTATCTCATCTCATGTAATAAGATATTAGTAACGTGTAATTACCACATATTCATGTATGCCAATGGAATATTATATTTGCATAGTGTGATGTTAAGTGCATGCACAATTGATTAAGTAAGAAGTTCTTTTATTTCCTATACCTATAAATAGCCTTAAAGTGACCACAATATGGGCTCAAATCTGTCAAGGAGTGAGTTATCACCCCAGGCACAGCAGATCTTACAGTTTCATTATCATAAAATCAATACCATATCTAAAAAGTTAGAGGTATAATAAATGATAGAAAAGCAAACATTATCCAGTGAGAATGAGATTTATTTGACAATTGCAACAATGAGTTCCCTAATTTATAGAGAAAAAGGTAAATATTTACCATTTACACAATTCACTTATTTCCCTCACAAATTAAATGAGCAATTTACACATACTCTTTAATCAAAGGGACAATTATAACAAATTTGAAAACTAAGTTTGAAACACTGAAAATCAATAAAAATCACTAAGGTAATAATGGAAATAGCACTGAATTAATTAAAGAGAGTGCCAAAAAGTAAAAATAAATTACCCTGAGTGACTCTACATGCCCCCCATTGCACAGTTAAGTTTGTGGCTTCTTCAACCATTTCCTTTGCCAGCACATCATCCCAGGCTGAAACCTCTGCATACTGTGGTCACAGAGTTACTTGCATAAGGGCCTCCCATTGCATGACAGTTTCACTGTGTAGTCTGAAGTACTTTAGCTCTGGTAGCCTAGAACTAATGGGGCAATTACATTGTAATATGTTCAATCTCTGGGTGAATGTATCATAGAAGCATTTGTATAACCAGAGGCCCTTGAGAATGATGAGGAGCATCATTAGGGCATCAGTGTCAGAGGTGTGTGCATCTTCAGCACTGATTCTTGTATTGGGGTAGAAGTGGAGAAAAACCTCCCATAAGGATCCCATATGTGTGGTATGATCAATGAAGAGAGAACAATACGTGTTCACCTGCTGTAATGTTATTTCCTCAGGATCTGTAATGCTGGCATGTAACATTGTAATTATTTCAATGTGCTTTGTAACATCATAGTATTGGGTGATCATTTCAGCATTATTTGTCCACATGAGNGTGTGTGCATCTTCAGCACTGATTCTTGTATTGGGGTAGAAGTAGAGAAAAACCTCCCATAGGGATCCCAAATGTGTGGCATGATTGACTCCTTCACCTGATGATAGTCATTTCCTCAGGATTGGTGATGTAATTATTTTGATGCACTTTGTAACATCATAGTATCAGGTGATCATTTCAGCTTTATTCATCCACATGAAATCACATCCTGCCTGGAACAGAATTACAATGCAAGGATCTAGGGAATTTATGGTTTGGTGGATCTTCTCCAGTTGGGTAGAGATGGGCTACCCTTTTTGAAATATGTCTTTTATAGTAAGTTTCCGATCAATGTATACTTGTTCAGGATTTCCACACTCCAACAATGCATCACAGGTTTCCTTGTACTCTTTTGTTTGCATTGCCTTGTTGACTTTGGCAGTGGTTGTCATGTAGTTAATACAATTGGCAAGATGGGCAGAAACTTTCTTCCTTCCACAGCTGACTCTCCAGGATGGCAGGATCAGTGGTGTTATTAGACAAGGAGGTGGAATGCAGAGCAGGTTGTTCTTCTCAATATTATCTTCCAGTTGAGCAAAGCTTGACTTGTTCTGGAGGGAGGCTGTTCTGATAGTAACAGGATAGTTGACCTTGGCTTCTCAAATTGACTCCCAAAAAGCTCTGCAGATTCTGTGTCTCTGTAAGTTTTCTATCTGAGGCATTGTGATTTGTTGGCAGGCTGTGGTGCACTCTATGTCCAAGGTGAGTTGTCACTTTGGAGATAGTAGGAGGACCAGTTCTTCTTTGGTAAGCATCTCTGTAAGACACCATTTCATAAGACCTAGTATATAGTTGTTGTTATTAGGCTTGACAACTTAATCTACAATTGCTGGTTTGTTGGTGAATTCATCAGGGCAGTGTTCAATGGTTAGAATTCTTTCATTATCAGTGAGGGACCAAGCTGGTGTGAGCTTCAGTGAGACTGTGACTCCAGAAAACTTCTGTAAGTTGACAGCTTTGATCAATGCTTTAGTTGCTGGCAATACTTCTATTGCTGACAAGGATAAGAATTCTTCCTCACAATAGAACTGCTTGGGTGTCTTCATAGTCTGTCCCAGGACAGTGATGGGGTTGATCTTGCCATCTTTGGTTGCTTGTCACTGTGTTTTTGTTAGGTGGCTGTATCCACACTGTGGATAGTTAAGGCACTCCAGGTTGAACAAGATCTCTTTGTGTGTATGAATATCATAGTGACCCACAAGTTTAAGGAACTGCTTTGTAGAACCATATTCATGGTGCATGAGTTGGCTGGTGCACAGGGGCACATATTCTGAGTTAAGAGAAGGAAATTTAGTTTCAGCAGTGGCTCCCCACATATACTTCTTGAGCATATCTGAAAAGATATTTAAGTCTGAAAAGGCAACTCCTAAACAGTTCATGATCATTTGTGGCAGATGACAACTGAGTGGGCCACTAGATCCAATAAGGCAAGCATAGAACTTTTCAAAACATTCCATAGCTTTCTTTGATTTCCCTGGGGAAGTGGCAATGAAAATGAGTGCAGCAACCAATTTTTTGCTTTCCAGTCAGCAGGACCAATGGCAATCTCATGAGGACACTGCTTTGCAAGTTTTTCTCAAGTTGGTTTATCCAAAGGCAACTGAATCTGAGGATCAATGGTGAAAAAGACGGCTAGTATCCACATAGCTCCATGTGATTGGATTGCCAGTGCGAATTTTTCAGAGAATAACTTTTCAGAAAAGTTTTGGCTGTCTCTTGTAACATGTGATAGATGTAACTTGGCTTAGATTCTTTCAATGGATCAATTATACTGAGAAGTAGGGCTGTGAATATTCATTATAGGCCACTCTGTTTCCAGACTAGGATCTGCCTTAAGGTTATTCCAAACCAATTTCTTGCAATGTGGCTGCACTCTGTGAAAATGCAAAGCGGACATGGAGATCTGATACAGAAGAGAGGCCAGGGAAGCTGATGTTAATCATATATACATGTGTTTATGATAAAACAAGTATTGACTGTAAGATGGTGCATGGGGATCTTCTTGCACATGAGCAGGTCTGTGTAAATGAGCTTTGATTCCAAAATGATGTTAGTATTATACATACTCATTGGCCTGTATGAACTGCTGAATAAGACAGTAAAATTCTCCATGCAAAAGTGTAATTTCTCAACTTCTTCCTGAATGTTGTCTTGGCACTCCTCCTTTAAAAACATGACAAGGCAAATTTTCTCCTCTTTAGCAAGTCAATAGGTGATTTCTATCTTTTCCATGATCTTCTGGTGAGTTACCTCATTTACACAAAAGAAGTAAACAATTAACAGGTTATTGAAATCAATGTTAACACACTTGAATTTCTTGATTTTCTCCTTACTGTTTAAAAGTTGCCACAGGTGGGACAGGTTGAAGTCTTTGTTGAACATAGTGTGGACTGTGCTTCACCAATAGGGTAATGCCATGCCAGCTAACATCTTGGAGTCATAGCAAATAATAGTATTGATTTTGAGCCTATGCTCTGCATCAATAATAAAAGGAATAACATCAATTGAACAAGTTAGATTTTTTGTGTTGAAAGTCCATCACAGCTTGTTTCTAGTTTCCTCAGATAGATTATTGCAAACCAAACAAACTGCCTTTTGTGTAGTGATGAAGTATGGATGTAGAATCTCATCTCCAACCTTAGATGTCTTTGCTTTTCTTTCCTCTGCTTTTCAGGATCTAACACTAGTTGAATCACAGGAGGAAGGACTGGGACTAGGAGGGGGTTTTCAAGTCAACTTGGGTCAGGGTTATGTTTGTAAGTTGAGCAAAAGGCACTCTATGCTCCTCTGAGTCCCACACAGAGAGTTGTCTCTGTGCATAGTCATCCAAGGTCTGCTCCTGCTCAGAGAGTTGTCTCTGAGCATAGTCATGGGAAGTCTGCTCCTGAGGGGAGAGTTGTCTGCTCTTGTAGCAGTGGTTGCTGGGCACTCTTGCTTACATGAGGTGCTTTCATCTACTTGTCTTGGTGTTGTTGCTTGGTTCATCTCATCTCATTGGTTCATCCATCATTGAACATGGCATCTGGTTGGTGGATGGTTTTCTGATCTTTTCATGGTTGCTAAATAAAGATATAAGATTAAGTTCCCAACCCTGGGTATTTAAATGATCTAAATATCTCTGATATCTAGCTTTTAATTTAGGCAAAACATGAGTAGCTATAGTGTTGCTACTACTACTGAGGTTACGATTGTACTTGACCTATGTAAGGTAGTCTGCCTCACATTTGGTGAGGTTATCATAATATTCAATATCATTTACACTGTCTTTGACAAGGGTAAACCTCTTTATTATTGTAGATGACTGCATTATGTATATCTTTAATAGTTTGCCTAAGTTGCTGAAAATGGGTTACTTTACTGTTATCTAGTAAGTACTGGTGGTGATCTAATACTTTTGTTATGATAAAAGGTCCTTGCCAATTAGTGGCAAGTTTTTGCACCTGATTTGCATCAGTAATCTGACAGGGAAAATAAGCAAAGACAGAATCTCCTTGCTTGTGTGGTTTGCCATACAATTTCTTATCAAAGTTCCTTTTCTGGCAAATAACTGATTGGTTGGTATTCCAGCAGATGGTGAGATGCACTTCCTGGAATTCTTGCAGCATCCAGTTCACAAAATTCTCCAAGGTAGGTTCAATGTAATCCAGGAACATTATGGATAGTGGCATGCTCACCTCATGGCCAAACATAGCCTTGAAAGGGCTCACTTTGGTGTTAGAATGAACAGCTGTGTTGTAGAAGAACTCTACTGCCTCTATTACTCATTTGCAATTTCAGCTGACAGTGCAGGCTAAGGCTACTCTGATCAGTTTAATGATAGTATGATTTAGTTGCCCAACAACACCATTCAATTGGGGATGGTACACAGTGGTAAAGTCATGCACAATTTCTAGTTCTTTCATGAGGGTGGCCATAAGGTTATTCTCAAATTGAGGAACATGGTCAGAAACCAATCTTTCCATATGTCTGAGTTTGAAGATCCACTCCTTTACAACCTTTTCTCCAATGAATTTGGCTATAGTATTGTTGAGCAGAATGAGTCTTGTGTATTTCGTGAAATGGTCTATCAGGACCAGAAGGTACTGAAAACCCTCTTCATCTCTTGATAATTTCTCTAGGTCCATATGGACTACTTTGTTAGTTCTCTCAGCAACCCAACTGTGGAGCTTGGCTCTTTGATCTGGAAAGTGTCCAGCTCCCTGAAGCAGGCATGCTTCACACTTGTCTATTACATCCTGAAAGGTAGCTCTTATTCCTATTGTGATGTATCAAGTGTTAAAAGTTCACTCAGTCTGTACAATCCCTAGCTGACCTTGTTCATGGATCTTCTGGACAAGATCTCTCTTAAAATATTTGGGGATCACCAGACAGTTATTTCAGCTGTGCACATAAAGAAGCCCAGCTTCAGTGACTTTCCAGTGGTAATTTTGGAAATACCTTTTGGTGACATTACTTATAGCATGATTGGGGTTATTTACTTTGGAGATGATTTCCAATAAGATCTTATTGTGTAGCTGATGGACAGCAATTTTCTTCTCTGATATCTCTTCCTTCACCATGATGGGGAGGATTGCTTTCCCATTTCAATTGGCATTAATGTCAGGAAGGAGTTCATAGTCACATGCTGGGATAAACCCAAAAGGGGTCTTCTCAAAAGGCAGCTTCTGAAGGTCTCTCTTGTAACTAGGAAGAACAGTAAAATAGTCTGTGTTGAGATGTAATCTCCCTGGATGGTGGGTGATTGTAACAGTGAAGTCATCTAAATATTCTAGCCACTGGGCAATGATGTTTGACTTGTCACCAGAGAACTTTTTTAGCCATGCTAGTGTGGAGTTATCAGTGTGAACAATAAACTGACAACCTAAGATGAAGAATCAAAACTCCTTCAGACTCTTGACAAGTGCTAGCATCTCAGATTTCATTGCTCCATAATTTAGCTCAGCACTTTGGAGCTTCTGGCTAAAGTACTGCACTGCACTTTCCTGACTGTTGATAATCTGGCATAAGACACCACTAATGGCAATGGAGCTCACATTGCAATCAACTATAAACTCCTTGGTGTAATCAGGCGTATTTAAGATTGGGATCCACCTTAGTTCTTGTTTCACAGAATCCAGCTCCTCTTGTTCAGCCCAGGTCCAACAGAACTCCCTGTTCTTTCAGAGCAAATTAGAGATATGTTTGGTTTGATTGGCTAGTTCAGGAATGAATGAGCTGTAATAATTCAAAAAGCTGTTCAAGCATTGGACATCCTTGTGAGAGCATGGAGTTTCAATGTGATTGAGATGGTCTTTTGCATCGTTTTTTATCAAGATTTGCCTGGGTTCAATCACCCTTCCCAAGAAGGTAACACATGGCAAAAAAAGCAAACACTTATTGCCATTGATCTGGAGACCAGAGTTGTACAGAGTCTTAAGATTGAGACCCAACTTATCTAAATGATCAGAGAATGTGTGTCCAGTGATGAGGACATCATCCATGTATGCCATGAACCCTAGTTTGAGAACATTGGCCCCATTCCATAATACACATGTGATATAATGCTGAAAAGTAGCCAGAGCATTACAGAGCCTGAAGGCCATATATTTCCACTCAAACAGGCTGTACAGTGTGATGAAGGCAGTTTTCAGGATGTTGGCAGGCTTCATAGGTATCTGCCAATAGGCTTTGCAGAGATCTAAGCATGAGAATAAGCTGTGTTTGCTGGCATCATATAAGAGTTCCTAGATGTGAGGTAGCAGATACATATCTTTGATGGTGATATTGTTCAATTTTCAGAAGTCAATGCAAAGGCAGTACTTCTCACTTTGGCAGATAAATACTGTGGGTGCCACATATGGGCTTTTGCTGTTCCAAATAATCCTGCTCTCAATTAGATCACTGAGGATCTGTTCATATTCTGCTCATAAGGTCTCAGGTACTCTTTGGACTGGCAACTGAATGGGGTGATCACTCTTGGTTTCAATCATGTGTTGTTCCCCAATGGCCTTACCAACATTAATAGTTGAACACATCATGGTGCTGGTGCAAAAGAGCAGATAGCACATCATGTTCTTGTGGACTAAGGTTGCCATGAGTCTTCTCATTTACTACTGGGATCCAGACTGGATTGCTGGGTTCACTCAGATCATGGATAGCAGTGAGAGCAGGTAAACAGGTGGCAGCTTTAAGTTTGAGTCAGACCAGAGTTGTGACAATAGATACCTTGGTTGGATCCATTCAGATCAAGCATGCAGAACTATTAAGCACAGTAAGATAAGTATTGCCATGGGAGACATGACAGAAGTTCAGAGAAAGATGTAGACCATGAAGGTGTCTTCCCCTTTGTCCCCCAATCATGACATCACCCTCATAGGGAGAGTTAGTAGTGGCAGAAACTCATCTCCAGTGCCAAGGTTCCACAACAATGTTCCACAACATTATCATAAAATCAATAATGTATCTAAAAAGGTTAGAGGTATAATAAATGATAGAAAATGTTATCCAGTGAGAACTAGATTTATTTGACAATTGCAACAATGAGTTCCCTAATTTATACAGAGAAAAAGGTAAATATTTACCATTTACAAATATTCACTTATTTCCCTCACAAATTAAACAAGCAATTTACACATACTCTTTAATCTTTATCTTACAGCTGTCAGAAAACAATGATCATTTTATATAAAATGAGTATTATTGGGACATTGTTTATTGAGAGGTGCTTGAACACTATTGAATGATAATTACTTTTGACACATTTCCATGGTTACAGTATTTTTCTGAAAGCTGTAAGATAAATTCTGACAGTCATAAGATAATGATTTGACAGATTTAAGTAACAATCAATTCTGCTAAATATTGATGCAGTAAAATTTGTGTAGCAGAAGACCAAATTTGTACCTGTCAGATATTTATCCATATTTTTCTACTGTATGATTTTGTTTACAATACCAGTTTTATTTCATATAAATATGTGAAATTTGTACAGTTTATTCTCTTCAGTTATTCTCAGTAAATTTCTTTTTTACTTTTTAAATTGATTTTTATTTTCTTAAAAATTATGAGTTTCTAAATTTGTCTGTGTAGATAAGGGACACCCAGATGTGGTACAGCTTGACTGGCATGTCACTTTAACTTAGGTTAGGTGTATGATTAGGGTTTTTTGTTGTAATTCATCTCATTTGTGCCTAAAATTAACCTTTATTGCTATAAATGAAATTGCACAGGATGAGAGTTGCACTGAGTTTAAGTTTTTTAACTTAGTACATAGGTTTCACTTACTTACTGCACCCAAGAGCTAGGGCTTCTTTATTCTTTATCTTAGTTAAGGCTCTAGTCTTATACAACTCTTTCTTAAGGTTATCTGTTTTGGGTCAGCCAAGTTTGGCCACTTTTCCCTAACACAATCTCCTGTTTACTTTTAACATTTATTAGGATAGGGTATTATAGCAGGAGTTAGTTATTAATTTTTAGCACCAGTAAATCTATGCTTTATCTCAAAACCCTCAACAGATATGTTATTAGGATTGCTCACTGATTTCATACTGATGCCCCATGGCAACCATTGCTGGACTCTGAGTACATGTATTGTTTAATAATTAACTATACCACTGTCAGTGGAAGCTCTGATATAAAGATCAAGAAGATGTTGAACCCTACAAAAAAAGATGGAACCTTATCACAATTGGACAGAAGTTGAGATTACCACTTTCAGTGCTGTTGAGAAGTCAGGAAATTTTTTTTAGAATTGCAGAACTTAACTTACTGAACCTAGTGTTAATTACATGAGTAAATTATACCAGTTGAAGCTCCTTTAACTTCAAAGAATTATAATGCCAAACACACAGAGTCAGAAATAGAAAAATTCTCCTGAGAAAGCAAGCCAAATCCCACCCACATCAAAAGATGCTCATTCTAAGGAGGAAATCCTCATGAAAATCACTTCTTTGGAAAATGAGATGACTCAGTTAAAAGAAAAGATTGATTTAATGCAGATTGAAAATTCTAGATGCTTCAATCAGATCACAAAAAGAACCAATCACTTTGAACAGAGATTCTAAATTTACATACAGAAAATTATGCATTAATATTCAATTGTAGTGATCTCAAAAACAAAAACCATGATATTCCCTTACAATATCAGACACTTGGAGATAAAAATGAAGAGCTTCAAAAACAAATTGATACAACAAATGGAGAATGGTTTGAATTATTTCAATCATATTTGAAATTGATTAAACAAGTCAAAGAATGTAATGTGCAGAATATTCAAGTTACAGGACAGCTTAATTCACAAGAAGCAGAAAATAATGCACTTCACTAAGAACTACAGAACACTAGAGTCCAGTTAACACATTTACAGGCCTATCACAATAAATTATCAGTTCTAAAAACTCCTGATATTGCTAAGAAACCTGATCCAATTAATCAAAATACAAAACATCATGTACACCAGTCTCTTGAAGTCATAAATAATTATTTTTCACACTCAATGCCTATTACCATTACCAAAAATTCACTACCACATGCACAGTTACCTTAACAACAATGAAAGGATCCACTAATATCACATTTAAATGAAAAATTAGACTTAATCTAAAATCATTTTTAAGGCTATCAAAAGCCCCAAATTGAATAAAAAATCTTTTCACTCCAACTTGCCACCTCTAGCAGTTGATGAAAATTTAAAAATAAGAATGCCACCAAGATGCTTCTCAGCTAAAGCTGATGGAACTTCTCCTACATTCAAAGAGTGGTTCTTTTCATATGAGCAAAATTTGATTTTCCAACATGCTGGTCAGGAACATGGTCCTCAGTTTCTTTACAGGAAAAGCATACAACTACTACTTAATGCTTGATAGGTCCATAAAATCAAATTATGAATTATTGATCCAAAATTTTTATGATTACTTCCACGCCTTTATAGCTTGTAATCATTTCAAAATATCTCTAAATAACACTATTCATAAAAAGAATGATGACACAGAAGAATACATTCTACAAGTTGAATGTGTATACAAACTTAGCTGAACTTCATCTGAGTATTCACCACATGATCTTTTCATGCATACCACTTATAGTATGCCACTACCAATACATTGCTGGTTTGAACAGAAATGTAGTTTGGAAGAAAAACTTTTCACATTTATCAAAAAAGCCATTGAAGTAAAGCTCCAAATCAACAATTGTACTAAGATTTCAAACCAAATTAAATTAGGTAGCAGCTCTTGAAATTTCACTGCTAAAAACATCAAGTCTTTTTCAAAAAATCCATCAACAACAGTCAAACCTAAAATTGAATTGGCACCACAATCTGTCAAAAAACTCTGAATGCCATTAACCTAAATAGTATATGCTAGCAATACAGACAAAAAGGACACAACAGTCCTAATTGCACAAAAACAATTAACCTTATGACTGATGAAGATTACTATTACACAGATGACAGTGACATTTATGAATCAAATTCTGAATCCAAATAGGATTTAAGCTACTAACAGCACCAACTCCCATCCATGCAGGAACAATTCTTGTGACAACTGCATTAAATAAGTTAACACTATGCTGTTGACAGTAAGTGGGATCATTATCCAAGCAACAGTAAACACTGGTGCCTTGGTATCTATAACTGCAGACATGTGCACAAACCAAATCAGCACTAAAAGAGATCAACTTAAATCACATAATGATCATCTCATAAATGCATCAGATGATTATCTCAACACAAAAGTTATAATCAATGCTTTGGATTTCACCATCACTAATAATATATTTTTTCATGATACTCTTATTGTTGATACAACCAACTACACTTTGCCTTATAAACTTATACTTGGGGAAGACTTTTTGGAAAAATACCATTGTATTATAAGCTTCCAAGACAAAACATTAACAATGGATCCTATAATAAAAACATTACAACACATTTGCAAACACTGGATCCTGCCAAAACCATTAAGATTGAATGATTTAGCTGGCATTTCATTACTTTAGAATCAAAACAACTTATTTGGTCCAATATTGCCATTGGCAATCAACAGGGTTTAAATTCTAAAAAAGTTGTGATTTTCACATCCATATTAAAAAGTCATGACAACAAAGTTACTACGGCTATTTTAAATAAAAGTCAAAATTTAATTACCATAACACCATCCAATATTAAAATATTTGCATATCCTATTGTTACAATTGTGGAAACAAAAAATATACCAATATTATCTTTAGAAATGTCAGACACACTCAAATTTGATTCTATTAACAGCAAAACACATCTGCATTTGTCTTCCAAACAAATTGAACAACTAACTTCCATGTGAAAGCAATAAACATTGGTATTCAACTTCAATACTATTAGTAGTGAAGGTAAATCCATTGGTGAAGAGCATACAATTGAAACAATTCACAATATGCAAACCAGTATGTCCTGTACCTGAACACCTAAAACAAAAATTTCAAAAATCATTATGGATTTATTAAGCAATGGAATCAAATTGGATCTTCTATTAATTCAGATCAGATCAGATTGGAAATGGATCAGATCATATCTTCATTTTGAGAAACTTCAGATCTGTTTCAGATTCAAAAATTTTAAAACTTGTGCATTTGTACATTTTACATTGCACATTTTTACATTGAATTTAAGGGTGTTAATAATCTCAATCTAAGTGAAATTTTGTAATTGAATTTCATAGTTCATACAACATGTTCTGCATTATTTTTCCCAACAACTTATAAAATTAATTATGATTACTTTGAATATGAAAATGCAATTCTTGTTAGCCATCATATAATAATAAAATAGTAAAGCAACCAAAAATATTTGTTTGTACAAACTTGCAAATGGAAGAGCAGAATTTTGAAAAAGGATTCTCTCCAAGATGTATGTCAAAAAAAAGTACAGAACACAGAGAAGCAAGTGGAATACCTTAGCTTTTGCAAACACTGCAAAATGTAAAAATACTAATATAATTTAAGGTGATCTTCAATCAAAAAATCTCATTTTAATATGCACTTTAAGCAACTTGCCATGCTAAGATCAACTTAGTACTCAGAAGGTTTGTCATTATTATAATAACTAATGCAAAAAATGTTTATGGGACCATACCATCAGCATACTATTAATAGGGTATTAATTTATTTAATTTTCTTATTATATAATTTAAGATTTTTAATCCAATTTAGTAAAATTCAAAATCTATATTTAAATCTCAAATTTTGTTTGAAAAATTAATTTTTCTATCACTGATTTTAATACACTCTGCATCAATTTTTTAAATCTTGCAATATATATATATATATTGGGATTGTTCTTTAATTTGACATTATTTGTACTATTCTTGTTTTCATTCCCTTAGCTGCAATTTTGAAGTAAATTTATTTTGTTTAAAACAACTTCAATTCATAGTGACATTTCAAAGTGGTTATTTTTGAATTTGGACATAAAAAATTAATACAGTTGGTAATACTATAAGAAACTCAACTATTTAAATAAATTATGATTATAGTTAATGGCAATTTTAGGAACTAGATTATTACAGAGCCTACAAAAAGTTGATTTGCATCCACTATTTTGTAAATATATGTCCATTTTTTATCTCAAGATAGTGTTAAAGCACTTAAAATTTTCTATTAGCATTTAAAAAAACATATTTATTGTTAGAATACTTATTTAAATTTGGATCCATTCCAGATTGAAATCTAAAATTTTGTTAAAAATTCAGATCAGACCCAGATCTTGAAAGTTCAGATCCAGATAGGATCAGATCTTAAAATGTTGGATCTGATTCCATCTCTGATTCAACCATTGAAATGTCCTTATGCATTACCAATGGTCTTCATTAAACAAAATGATAAATACTGCTTTTGCATAGACTTCAGGAAATTCAATGATGTAACAAAAAAGAATGATTATCCATTACCTTGTATTGATGAAATATTGGTAAATTCCCATGCCTAATTCCAACAGAGAAAAACTGCTTTCATAACTCTGTGCAGGTTATTTGAAAGGCTTTACATGGGCTTTCATCTATGCAATGCCCCTTCAACTTTTCAATGCTATGTCACTAAAATACTGCAAACCAGTAATAATAATTTAGAAGAAGGCATTGCTGCTTACATAGGTATATTAGTTGCATCAAAAAACCATTTGAGAACACATTAATAAATTACATAACATCCTTAATTTATTACAACATCAATGGTCAAAAGTGTAAGATATTGTAACATCAGCTGGTAGTTGTTATTATTTATTGGCCAGACCTCATGGTTGGTGACTAGTTGTTGTCAGATTTGTACATATTGTAAATAGTATTGTATATAAAGAACAAAGCATTTGTAAAATAGAAATAGTTTGAACTGTATTCTCTTCTTGTTCTCTAGAATCACCCCACTGATTCAACATGGTGATGATGCAATATTACAACCATTAGTAATTTTTCTAGGTCATTGTATAGAACAAAGTAAAAATTAGCCTCAAAGAAGATACCTGACACATAATTGACAAAATTATGCCTGCTAACAACAAAAGGCATGTTCAATGCATACTTGGATTCTTCAACTATTACCAAGCTTTCATTCCTAATATTTCAGATGAAACTATTAACATTTCCAACCTATTAGAGAATAAAACACCATTCAATTGGACTTGGAAACATCATCTTAAACAAATAATTTAAAAATGGGATTGAAAAGACTACTGAGTTTGAATACACCAGATTTTTCTAAAGAATTTATTGTTGACTGTGATGCTAGCTCTGTAGCTATTGATGCAACATTAAGTCAATTCACTAATAGCATCAAGTCACTAATACTGTTTTCCAGTTGTAAATTAAAACCTAATGAAATTTACTACAGCTCAACAAAAATTGAAATGCTTGCTCTAGTTGAGAGCCTTAAGAAATTTTGATACTTTCTTCCCAGTCAACCCAACTCCACAGTCCATAATGATAACTCCAGTCTCAGTTGGTTAAAAAATTTTCCAGAGATCACTCTAACATTATAGCATGATGGATAGAATATCTAACAAATTTTAATTTCACAATAGTACATTGTAAAGGCAAACAACATACAAATGCTGATTTAATGACAGCCCTTGCATAATACCATTGTGATGATACAAAACAAATTTATAATAAGGTACCTTTCCCATTTACTTCTAAATCTGCTAATGCCAACCTGCCAGTTGTTAACACAGATAGACAAGGTCACCCTATATTAGATATTCATCTAAAAGAGGAAATATCTGAAGAAGAAATAATAAAACATCAACACAATGATGTTCAATTGATACAAATTATCAATAAAATCTAACAACCAGATTTACAATTGAATAAAACATTATTTAAATACTTTAACTCTTACTCTTGGGAACTTACTGCAAATGGTCTTCTTTTGTTGTTGATAAACACCATAACCAAATAGCACTTCCAGAGTACTATAAAAGGGAGGCAACCCATAAAATTCATGAAACCAGACACATTGGAGTAATTCAAACTGAGCACAGACTAATTATTCAATTTATTTGTCTCAGACTTTCCTCAATTGTGTATGCATCTTTTATACATGTAAAACATGTGTCATCACTAATACTGCTCATTTTCTAATACAACATACTGAACTATAAAAAATTACATCATCTTCATCAAATGAGATTGTCCAACTTTCAAACGATGACAATGGCTACCAATATGTCCTTGTTATTGTTGACAATTTCACTAAATATACATGTATAATCCCCATTATCAATCAAACAACACAAAAAATAGCATCATTATTATTACACAGTTGGATACTACACTTTGGGCCAATGTCTATTGTAGAGTCACTCAGGGCCTTTGTTTATTTTTTATTCAATTTTAGGCACTCTTCAATTAATTTGGTGCTATTTAATTTAGTGATTTTATTAATTTGTGATCTTTTCAATCTTAAGTTTCAAATTTTGTAATTGTCCCCTTGAGCTTTAGATTACGTGTAATTGCTCATTTAATTTGCAAGGGAAATAAGCTAACCTTTGTAAAATGGTAAATATTTACCTTTTCTTGTAATAAATAGGGAACTCAATGTAATCAAACATCAAATAAATTTCATTCTCACTGGATACCATTTGCTCTTACATTATTCTATTATCTACTAACCTTTTTAGCTTTGGTCTGAATTTTATAATAATGCAATTGTAAGATCTGGTGATAATGTGGGAGGAACTCTGCTGTGCATGGGGTGATAACTCGCTCCATGACAGATGTGAGCCCATATTGTGGTCACTTTAGGCTATGTGTAGACATAGGAAATAAAAGAACTACTACATCTATTGATTGAACATGCACAAACTATCACACAATGTTAATATACTATGCCATTGGTGTACACAAATATGTGGTAATTACATGTTATTTAATATCTTTATTACATGAGCTGAGAAGATAAACATTGAGTTGAATTGGTTTTATTGACCTAGAAATTACAACTTGAGACACACAATTAGCACCTTGGATTGTAAGGATTGATTCTAATGACTTGGCTTCAGTGAGATGCTGTGTGAATTGGTCACTACTCTAAATTCCATCTTGGAATTACTTTTTCTACAATGAAATTGGCGAACTACTGATCTTCATTTGTTTTGTTAGAGAAATGGTTGCTCTCAGCAATGGTAATCTTCTGCAACCTTCATACTGCTTGAGCTGCTAGAT
>CABFPE010000141.1:580432-618515 GCA_900660155.1 Hofstenia miamia | reverse complement strand
TATATATATATATATATATATTTATGTATGTTTTAGGCTGAATAATATTTTTACCAGGGTGAGCATTTCAGCTTTTCCATCCAAGAAGAATGTGATACAAATTGAATGTAAACAGAAATGCATAAGATTTACAACATTTTTCAAAAAATTCTCTCTCTCCTATTTAAGAGAAAATTTTTGAAAAGAAAGAGCAAGGTTCAAAAATGCTCATGCATTAGATTTTTGCAAACTATCAAAACTGTTTACAAAATTTTTGTGTTACGCAATAACTATTACAATTTTATTCTCTGTTCATTTGGACATTGAATTTTCAAGGGTAGTATCTGAAGAGTGAGTCAATTCAACATATATCTATATAAATGTTAGCTATGGCAATTTTACTCATTTTACCCTAAAGTTTATTTATGAAATCTGTGATGATTTCTTGAACTAATCTTACTGCTAGTCAGTTTAAGAAGGAAAGGGACAATTGGACAATCGTTTTCAGGCGAACCAACTCTATATTTCAAGGAATCTAAAAATTTTGAGATTTAATTTTTCTTAAAATATTTGGCTAAAACCCATGAAGATTGGAGTCGCATAATTTTTTCTGATGAAGCCCGTTAAAACTTTTCTGCGTAGCCCCTTGGGCAACGAAAATTATTTGAAAGCCAAATATACTTCAAAAACGGTGAAGCATGGAGATTGGATAATGTTTTTGGTATTTATCCGGAAATATCGTTTAAGAAAAGTTGCCAAATTCGACTAGAATATCACAGGGCTGAACTATAGCAAAATATTAGGAAGAGACTTGCTGCTCTTTGTGAACTCGGACTCTATTTTTCAGCATGCTAACCCTCTAGCTCATAATGTCTTCAAACTAAAACTTTTAGAAGAGAATTGGCCTGCCAAAACACAGAAAGGCAAAGTTTCTGAAGGTCCCTCTAACAGCTTGCAATCTACATTGCTAGGATTTTTGAATATCTTACGAAAAGATTAAAAGCCATGATAACTGCTAAACGAAATCCTACCAAGTACTGAATTCTTATTTGTTGCTCTTTTTGTACTCTCTTTTAAGTGAATTTACTTGTAGGAATGTATTATTTTAATTTTACCATTTAAATAAATTTTTAAGCAATATTTTTTTAGTTGTCTCAATCTGTTTGAATATTTGGATATTGAAAAAATCGTAAAAAGCAAAAAATATATACAGCGCTACTAGGTGTTTCTAATGCCGAAATGAAGCATCTGTCACTATTTTTATAAATTATGTTATTAAGTATTTTACATATAAGTAGAAAGTAGATTAACTATTAGTCTCAACCTTTTTGGCCAGTAATGTATGTGTCATTTTAAAAGCACAACAATTTTCTACAAGCCTTTAAGTGAATTTGAAAGTTATGGGGCATTGACAAATTCATTGATGTACTCCATCAATTGTTGAATATTTCTGCTAAAGTGCATTTCTCTGCTTAAATTCGATTACAATGTTAACCATAATTAATAAAAATGGATGGATTTTCAAAATTCAATGAAGTTATCTCTATAAATAAGGTTCAGGCAATCATTAGTTCCATATTCCATTGTACGAATCAAGTGATGACCATTTAGTTATTTTTTAACAGATCTGTTAAATATTAATATAAATTAATGTTTCTGAGAGCAAAGCAACAACATCTGCTAAACTGATTTGTGGAAAGCCCAGAACTCATAGACTACGTATAGATTGTAGTATAAGGTAAAATTGTCAGATAATTGCGGAAAATCTGAAAGCATTCTGAAGTGCTCTTCCATTATGCAGTAATCTACAACACTGTAAAAGTGTTTGTAAATTTTCTGCAGCACTCCATGGGTCTTGACAGCCAATTCAAAACGTTCCCAAGTTTGATTTTAGCAGCAGAATTTCTTGTTCAGAACATTTTCCACGCTCAATTGTTCAAGGTTGGGGATGAAGTAATCCTGTATTCGATTATGGGAAACGAAGTCATGACATTGCATTTACTTTGTCGTTAAGAGGAACGAAAATTATCAGATTCATTAAAACTTGAGCATGAAGATATCTTTTGCGGCATAAAGTCCAAATTCATCAAATGCATACAAAGCCATGGAAACATTATTTGTTTGTTGTTAGCTGATTTGTAAATTGTTTGAAAACAATTTACTGTCTTGAATTTGACAATAACAGTTTGAAGTTTAATGCTCGTCTTTATATTGTTGCTAGAAATGGCTTTGCTGTATTTCATAATGTTGAACTAGATTAAAAAATTGTTGTGTTCACTCAAATAATATTATCATTTTAATCATATCAAAAATTCTACTTTACGCAATTTGCCCACTGGTCATTTAAAAGGAGAAACCTATTCTGAACAACCATATTATAAAAATGAGAAAATCATACTGTGACCTTTCTTTATAAATACAAAAACATTTAGAATTCTCAAATTAAAATTTTAAATATTTGTACAACATAGGTTGAGCATCTTAGGGTTAAAAAGTATTTTTCATAAGCTTTGTATTATTACAAAGATTCAAAAATACAACATAAAGAATGACAACAAAACCTGCAAGACATGGGTATCTAAAAAAACGAAAAACTGCATTAGAAAAAAACATAAGGTCTACTCAAATTTTTGTCAAAATAGAACAAGGGCCGACTATAATCATTATAAAAAATTATGAAATAGCGCTTCAACAAAATGCAATTTTGATTTACAAGCATTTTTACAAAAAATTTTAATGAGAAGAATTTGTAAAAATAGGGTCATTTTTTCAAATTTTTAAAGTTTAAAAAAGAAAATGAAATTACTTATATAGTAAATGATAATAATGAATGTATCCCAAATGAGAAAAAAATCATTAATCTTTTAAATGAAAGATTTTGTCAAACTAAATATGGGCTGTCCCAGAAAAAGCACCGTTTGCTATCTTAGCTCAAATTAACGAATCTATAAGTTTATCAAATGTCTTAAAAATTATACAAAGTAGGCAAAGTCACATGATATTATAGAAAATCAATTAAAAGTGACAATACTATCTTAAGTCATGTTGACGTGCAGCAAACAACGCATTTATCAATTCATTGAATCACTAAGACGTAACGAGGTTGATGCCAAAACCGTACGTGAAATGATCAAGAAAGGATGGCCTGAACACGAACTTTCATTACGGCGTGTACGCGAAATGCAAGACTTTAAGGAAGGAAAGCGAACGTTATTTGACAGAAAGCGTGGATCTGGACTACGACAAAGTAACAAAGGAAAAGTTCAATTGAGAAAGTGCGAGAGTTAATTGCGCAAGACAATACACTTTGTGTTCGTGACATTGCCGATGAGTTAGATATAAGTCAAAATATGACTAATAATATATTACGAGAAGACTTGCAAAATCAATGGAACCTCACATATTAACTGAAAATAATAAGCTCTGCAGAATAGAATGCTGTCAAAATATGCTCAGAGAATTCGAAAACCGTAACTCATCTGAAAATCTTGTTATTATGCACAAAAAGTTGTTTTATTGTCGTAACTTACTTCCTCGTAATTCGATTGGCAGCTGGTTGTCTCCTTCTGGTGACAATGAACTTCAAACAACACGGAGAACTACAAACGAACTGAAATTTAAGGTGCTTATGGCAATAACTAAGATACTGAATAAATAATATCGGTTCCTGCAGAAATGTTTTCTTAAGGATCTAGAATCTTTTTTACTTGGAAACATGAGCTACCCGTTACAAGTTTGTAATCTTTTCCTGCAGCATGATAACGCTAATCCCCACACTACAGCCCTTAAAAAAGAGTTTTTGGAGCAAAAAGGTGTTAAGCTTTTGAAACAACCGCCTTATTCGCCAGATACCAATTCATGTGATAAATTTGTTTTCCCACGACTAGAAAGTTTGAGAAGAAGGCATAATTTCTCAACTACAGATGAACTCCAATTTTTCCTTGATAAAAGTATACCATCTTTCACAAAGGAAATGATACGAGCACACATTGAAATGCTAACATTAGATCTGACACAAATTATTATAGACCTGCAAGGTGAATATATATAAAAATTATTACTTTTTTCACAATTATAAGTTTTCTGGTATAATTTATAAATAAAAGTTTTTTTCTATCAAGAATTTTGAACCTAAAATGCATACTTTACGAAATAATTAATGACGGCGGTTTTTCTGGGACAGCAAGCAATAATAAAAAGTTTAAACATTTCTATCATAAGCATCGCAATATTAAGAAAAATGATGATCCCTATGAAAAAAGATTTATTACCTTATTAAAATTTTACAAAGAAACAAAGAAATCAATAGGAACAGAGCAAAGCGTCATTGCAAATCCCACACTGGTAGTTGAAAGTACTATATGTATTTTATTGAGACCTCTATGTGATTTACTTAATCAATGTTTGGCACAAGCAACATATCATGATTATTTAAAAATTGCTAAAGTTACACCAATATATAAGAGAAAGAAAGGAACTTGCAGGAAATTACCGACCAGTTTAAGTTTTAATAGAAAATAATAAAATATTTGAAAAATGATAATGTAACCAAATTATACTGTATGTCAAAGAAATCGAATTCATATTAAAAAATTAAGTTGTATTTCTAAATGGTATTTCCCCAAAAAGGCTTTACTTTTTAATATTGAAGACTGGAGATCAAAATTAGATAGGAATGATATATATATGTATATACATATATATATATATATATATATATATATATATATATATATGGTATGATCCAAAAATGCCACATGTCCATATTATTATCTTAAGTGTTTTTAATCTCTGGACCTTTAAAAGGCCCTCAATGATATCTTGAAATGGAATGCCTTAAAAAATAAATTCAAAAATTGTGCCTGCTTTAGTCAAATATAAGATTTTAATGTAGCATTCAATGCGTTAAGTACATAGTGTAATACAATCCCTGAGGGTCATATAAATAAATGGTAACATAATATTTTTGTAAAAAATATATTCCTAACGCATAAACAGTAAAGTTAAAAACTTTTTGGCATTATTTATATATTTATTTTACTTTTTAGTTTCTCAATGAATTTCCAGATAACAAAAATAAATAATATTTTACCATTATTGCAAAACTTACATTTACCCGATGTATATGATCAAACACAAAAATATTTTTAATATATGGCACCTAAGAGTTTTGTAAATGGTTCAATAACTCAATTTCGAAATCAAATTAAGAATTAACACTAGGAATTTTGTAAGCTTAACTCTTTTCAGTCAAAACGTAGATTAATCGAAATTTTTGATATTCCTGATAAATTTGCAGTTGGAAAAACGCATGCATTCTTTCTTATTTGCTTCAGATTAGTTTGGACTTTAAAAATTCCATTAGTATTTAGAGTTTAAATAACATTTTGAAATATAGTACAATTTCTTAAATGTTATTTTCAAATAATATTTGTCATCAGAATAAGTAAGATATTTACAAATGCATTTATCTGTTTTATAAAGATTCTTCTTTGAATTCTAGCAGTGCAGATTTAGCGGCTTTTCCAACAGATTTTACAAAGCTTGAAGACCCACAGCAATAACAGTAACCTCCTTGCCCTTTAAATTTATCGAAAAGTTTAGAAAAATGGGGCTTACAAAAGTAGAGAGAAGCTGATTTGTATTTGATACCTTTAAGTAGATCAGTCATATTTGGACTAACCATAGGAAGCTTAGCTTCTGTGCAACTATTAAAATATGATTTGGTCCATAAGGGTTTTTCAACATTATTGGCTGATTGATCATATGGTTTATTCCAGTCTTCTGTAATTTGATCAGACCCTTTGCTTAGGTTTTGAAAGTTTTGCATTTTAGCGGTATATGATTTTTCGGGATAAATGTCACACATGTACGATTCATTACATTCTTCAATTCTAACAAATGAAGAACTTTCTATTGGATTACATTTTAAGTCATCTGATTCTTGATGTGTCTCTGGTTCTTGAATATTTTGAACGGAATTCTTGAATTTCATTTTAAAGGTTTCAAAATGTCCATCTTCTTCATTATCAGTGATATGTGAATCTTCAAAAGCTTCATTAAATTTTGCATTATTTAGCTTACAAAAATCTTCAGTATTACCACTTGAATTTACTTTTAGAACGTTAGACGACTGATCGATTTCTTCATTATGGACACCAAGTGAATTATTCAATTGATCAGGACCCATATTACTTGAATTGTCAAAGTCATTAACATTCTTACTATAGGAATTTTCAGAATTATTATCTCTATATATATATATATATATGAACTTTGTTTGCTACTATTTTCCATGGAATGTGATGCACTGAAAGTGCAGTTAAACAAAGCACTAGAATCTTCAACACTTTCAAGATTTGATAATATGTAATTGCAAGGCTTTGTTGTATTTAAGTCTTTGACTTCATCTTTTTCAAAAACATTGTAAAATTCTGAATTCGTCTGCCCCTCGGCTTTGTATTTTGATGTAGTAGATTGAGCACAAGCTATTTCAAAATCTATGCATTCCAAATTATGAGAATCCAGATTTTCAGGATTATTTGAGTAATAAACAGAGATCGCTAAAGTGTGATGTCCTAGAATTTCGTTAATGGTATTTATAAGATAGTCAAACATTACATCATGTTCAGACACATAAATGATATGCAGACGTTTAAATACCCCACATCTGTCTTCATACTTGCGTTTTAAGATATTCAACGCACTAAGAATAAGGGTGAGTCCAGCTCCTTCTGCTACTAAAACGACAGGATTCCTTTCAATGCAATTCAAGCCATAAAATGCAGACCGATATGGTCCCCAAACTCTTAGAACAGGCAATAGACAATTTCCTGGCTTTATTTCCATATCTTTAGGCAATGAGGCTGCATTGCTAATATTATCCTTAATAAATAAAATTGACTTTTTATTTTCACCTTTTTTAAAACCAATTTCTCCATTACTTAATGCAATATCCATTGCCAAGCCTTCACTGTATACCTCCATAACGAACGCTACATTCCATGAGTGAAATGTGTTTGGATCATGATTTTGAAATGTGTGAAAGAGATGCGCTCTTTGGATTTTTAATATTGAAAGAGGATTCAGAAGATCATGTAAAATGTAAAAGTTATCCGCTGTTGCAAAGTTTTGAATTCCGAGTGATGGAATTCGACCATAGACTAAAACATGATTATGCCCCAAAAGCTTTATACAGTAAGTTTCAAATTTATGTGTTCTATACCAAAACATTGACATTAGCCTGTCAATTACATATGCAGCAATTACAGGAATAGAAAAGTAAAATGCAAGTGGGTGTGACGTCTTCCTTATTAAATCGTAGAAATACAGAAACCCAAAAACCATATGTAAAAACATTGCCCATGAGTAACTTTTCTTAAGCATCCAAGCAGATCTTGAAATAGGAAAAGCGATACAAAATGTAATGATAGTTAAAGAGAATCTGAAAATCTCATCATATGAATAATAGACCTTTTGAGTATTTTCTAAAAAGTATTCAAATCCTCGTGTACAAGAATCACGCCATTCGAAAAAGTTCCAACCATTTTGAATAAATTTTGCTGAATAGCCATTTGCCACCAATGGTACACAAAGAAGTACTACATGAAGTAATACCGGGACTCCAGTTAGCCATATTCCAACAAATTTGTGAACATCGGAATGAGTTCTTCTAGTGTTCATATCAATCCATTTTGGCGCCATTTCTGTCATTATATTTGGAAAAGCATACATCATTGTGAAACAGGACACATTGCAACAGACTAATAAAATCCTTCGCGATATCATCCAAAATAATTCAATCAAGGAAACACTAATGTTCTCTCTTTTGAAGAGCTTTTCATTCTTATCGTTATTACGTTCATTTTTTAGAGGAAGTAACAGCTTTTCGAATACTGAAGTAGCAATCAATATAATCAAAACAGACCAAATTAGGAATCGATAGCTTAGGCAGGTCTTCATCTAAAAGAAGAATGTTGTTTACAAATAAAGGCTCATCAAAATTAGCTTTCTAATAAAGTATAATCATTTTTAAGAATATTGGAATTTAATACCCATGAGTTAATTCTTCCATGTCCAAGTGTAATTATTAGGAATTTATTAGAGATTTATCAAATTTCTGTATTTAAATATTCAAATTTGCAATTTACTGAGTTTGCTAAAATATTTTAACAATTTTTAAGAAACACATAAAAAATGACGATGTATATCCATTTATCTATTTCTCTATCTACATATGAATCCATATATATATATATATATATATATATATATATATATATATATATATTGAAGTTGTAATAAATTAAGTTTTCAAGTAGAACCCGGCCCACATAATGGAAAAATTGCCTGACCCAAGTCCACCTATTAGCATTTCTTAAGAATATGAACTGACCCACCTCAACCTACTGCAATCAAAACGTGGCCCAGTTCAATTCAAAGCATGGGTTGACGAAACCGGTTGCAATCCTGACTATGCAAATAGAATTGTGCATAGGATTCAATATTATGGTACATTATAACAATAAAAAATTAAATAATAATGAATTATCTAAGAAAGCCCACAATAATGATTAGTAACCGATTTGCCACTGGGACACATCATTATTTTTCGATGTTCTAGGAAAAAGTTCACCACATAAATGCATGGCTAAGATTAAAGTCTAAAAATTGGAAATATTCATAAACGTAATATATATGCATATATCTTACCAAAAGATTTCATATGATGGCATAAAGTCTAATCATCCAATTTAATGTGGAGTTATTCAGAGGGCCGTTTTGGCCTCCATTTGTTTAGCATATGTACATATACATATATATATATATATATATATATATCAATGATTTGAATTTAAGCAGTAAGCAAGTATTTTTATATTCTGATGAAATTTTATTATACAGTTTAAATATTGACAATTTTGTAAGTGATTTCATGAAAATTCAAACCTGGTGAATATATATATATATGTATATATATAGGTATGTTGGATCTTTACATACGAGCTGTGTTTTAATTTTTATATTCATTAGGGTTATCTGGTATTTCAGTGCAATATATGGTAAATACAATCAATGTCAATGGCATCAATAATCTTCAAACATGGTATACGTATATTAATCAACACATTTTTGAACAAAATATTTTGATATGCAATTTCTACAGGATACTGCAGTCAATCCTCTTCTCTTTGATATTAAAAAATGAAAACAAACAATATTTATTGTTAAAAGCTTATCTAATAAATGAAAATTACATACAGATTGAAAGACCATATTTAATTGGGTTGAGAACTTTGCGAATGTTAGTAAAAAATATTCTCAAAGATAGGATCCGCGTCATATCGTTGCTTTGGAAATTTAATATCGATCAAAAAGGAGATCATTGATAATGACACGCATCTGCCCCCTTGCAAGATTCAAATAGCCCTAGCTTTGAAACCCCAGTGTTATTTTAGCCGTTTTGGTTTTTCGAAAGCATGATGTTCATCCGTCCAACATTGCATGTTAACTAAACTATACGTTGTGCACGTCGGCAAGTTGCAGACGATGATTCACACAAAAATACAATCAAAGTAATGGATACTATTTTAGTCAGAAATAAATTATTTTTAGTATTATGCATGTACTTTTCACTCATCAAATAAACTTTCAGCAATAAATATTGTTTGTGTACATTTTTCATAATATGATAAAAGGGTTTTATTTCTGCACTCTGCATCTGGGATCCTGTAAGCAAGGAAAATTTAATTTCAAAATGTAACTAATTCCTAATTTGTTGAACAGTTTTGTAGAATATTATATGTGGTTTTATACCAAAAGCTATGATGAACGAGAATAGACACATTTGATAAGTTATGCTTGTGAGATTCTCATTTTATTAAGTAAGTAGTTAGAAATAGATTATTGTTGGCAATAGTATTTAAAGTGTTTGGCATTCATCATTTAAAGGTAATACAAGACTAAATGAACTTGGTTAGAGAGCTCTTTGTATTTTTCTTTGTAATTTCACAATGTTCAGCGGCAAAAGTTGCTATAATAGGAGGAGGCCTCGCTGGGATGGCTGCATTATCTGAACTTTCCGATGCTCATGACGTTAAGCTTTTCGAAACTGATGGTACTGTTGGAGGCCGCATTTCATCTTCAGCAATATCTGGCATGTATGTGAATACAGGTGCGGCTACAGGTCCAAAATACGTAGATTCGGCTTTGTATGGGATTCTTAAAGACAGAAGGAATGTTAAAGTATTGGATTACGACTCGGTCATTTACTATGAAGGAAATAATGTTGTGATAAATGACATAGAAGCGAAGTCTGGCGTAGACATGACGGATGTTCTCAAAAAAATTAATTTGGAATCACTAGAAAGCAAGTCAGCAACACAAAGTTTATATATAGCTGCATATAATGCTGGACTAAAAAACGTGAGTACAGATTTTATATATTCAATGGCTTTGACATCCTAACCTGGAAAAAGGTGGCTTAAAGCTCGCTATTTTTTACAGCTGATGTCAGTAAATGTTTATCTATTTTTTACAGCTGATATCAGTAAGTGTTTGTCGGTTATTACAAAATTTTGCACTTATTGTATGAAAACATATACTTTTCTAGATAGAGACACTTATAAAATCGTATTATATCCTTCAATATTTGTGGATTCTTTAAGTCAAAGTAGTCCCCAGTAAATTGCAGAAAAATTGTTTTTAATAAATTTTTCAATTCTGATATATGCCTTGCTTGACACTATTTTACCTGGTGTTGGGATTTGACTCCCATCCACATCCTTATATATAACTCACATACCGTTTTTAAGATAAACGATCCTTCTATGACTTTTTTCTTTAGCTTTTTCTGCAACTTTTGACGCAAAAAATTATGCTGATAAGGTCAAGGATTACAAAGTTATAGCGATTTTAAAAAAAGTCCATGAAATCTGACATTTCTGGAGATTTTTTAAAGTAAAGTCTATAATTTGAAACCAATGCATAATTTTCAATGAAAAATTACAATTAAATGTTTTTTGTTTTATTTGCAATAATGAGAAAAGAAAAATATTTTATACATAAAGTAAATAATATACACATATTTCCATATTAATTATCATATTACAAATTGGTTCTGGCAAAATATCTATGACATGTCAGAGTACGTCCTCACCAAATTTGGTATTGTGTCGGTTCCAAGATATGAGGGAGGCAAATCGCTCCCTGCCCATCAAGAATAACTGCTACAAAAAAGCCCAGGCAAAATAGGGTTAACCATTAAAATAGATCTTTTGTTAGCTTGGAATGAAAATTCAAGCATTTTCTCTACAAAAATCACTTTTGAAGAAAGTTGTCAACTGAGAATGTTCCTTGGATACGCATAGCAACGGTTTTGAAATGCTATAAAATTTGTATTATTGAAGATATTTTAACAAAAATTTTGCCATTTTATTTGCAATTTCTTGGTTTTCTCAAATCAGCAGAGATACTGTGTGTGTGGACAAAAAGGTTGTTTTTAAGAACCGAAATATCTTTACCTGTTACATTTACCTGGATTTTCTCAATTTTACTTCTTTTCATTACTTATGAAATTACAATTGTAATAACAATTTTATTTGATGGAAACTAGTTCAAATTTTTGGACAATATAGATTTAGACTCTATCTAACCTATGTACCACTTTGATCATGTTTCAACCAAATATATAGCCGTTATAAGATATATGCAAGGTAATTAGATTACCCAAATTTTCAAATTTCATTTTTCAGTTATAAAGGAAGGGATAAATAAAAATCGTTTTTTGCATAATAACCAAAGTGGTGCACGCACTAGATGCTATCCTTGGGAACTAAAAGCAGTCAACAGAATCAATTTATCTCATATACTTTTCAAATGAGAGCAATTTTCGTGAAACCATGAAATGTGATATTTTCATATGCAAATTAGGTTATGTTTGCATAATTTGGTCATAATGAGACAATTTTTCCTATGACCTGTACACGCAAAAGTTCAAAGCTTTAATTCCTATAAAAAAGAAAACATAATTGCACCTACCACCTTAAGAATGTATTTCAAAATCCTTACTAACAGTGGTATGAACAGAATCTCCGTGCTACTTCAACAGAAAAACTAATTTTTATTGATTTGTAGTTACTTACAAACAAAGTTCTCAGACCCGACCCGAAATCGGGTCTCCGGTCGGGTTCGGGCCCTTGGGAACATTTCAAAATCAATATTCTCAATATTCATCAATCCAACTATTTGTTTGTTTGTTTACTCGGGATATATCATTTTGGGTCTATTTCAAACTGTTTAGCTAGTTCAAGAAAACAAATCCGTCTTTTTTAAATTTGTTCTAAACAATTTTGGTATGGCTTCAGAAAACAATCGGGTTGCGTTAGGGGCTAATTTTGAAAAAATTTGAGCTTCAGGTCTTAGTAAAAAATTCAGGTCGTGTCCAGTAAGACCGTGGTTGTTACGAGTCGGGTTTCGGGTCCAAAAGGCAGACTCGATGAGACCTCGGCTGAAGAAATTCCACCAATAATTCCCGCCAATTAGAACGAAGACCTAGGTCGACTTAAAGCTTGAAATTCAAATTTAGTCTGTTCACTCGACCGTAACGAATTATGTTATTAAGATACAGTTTATATTTAATTCATGACAATTTAAAATTGTACAATATGTAGTTCTCTTTTGCATACAAAACTCACTCAAGACCGTTTTCGAGCTTCTATTCCTCCCTATTTTTAAGAGGTTTGACATCAGCGATATATTAATGTTCGTTTAAATTTTTTAATTTAAACATGCATTTATTTATAGTAAACATTTTTAAACGTAAATATTGTCTTTCAATTTATTCAAATAAATAAAAAATTTTGTTTTACAATAATTTTCATGAAATTTTTCTAATGAATTTTAATTCTTTATAAGTAAAATTTGTGAAAGTATGGGAATAAATCGTCACTCCGATCAAAATTTGGATAATTTGTCTTTAATAATCGCATATGGGCGTTGCGACAGCACCAATGATATAGCATCTATTTTTTTATAATTATAGAAATATTTTAAAGTCGCCATTTAAATTATGAATTAATGCATTATATTTTATTGAGGGTTTGTGGTTAACGTGCGAAAATTATGAGGCCTTAAAAATGTAACTAATAATCTTACTGGTTGGAAACACTGTTAGAGATTGCTACTAGTCTTAATGTTAACCAAAACATTTTCCTCGATATGTTTGCTCTAAGATTATTAGTGATGCAACGATTTAGAAAAATATGTACCAAAAGTTTCAAAGTTGGGATCACTTTGATTATGAATTCAATGTTCCTCCTCAAGAAACGCCATTAAACTACGCAAATCCGATTTTACAATATGGTGAAGATTTGTATCCAGTCTTGACGAATGACTTGCTAGGAGTGGTTAATACAATTGAAAGCAAACATGTCACGAAGATAGAAACTAATGCAAATGTTAATGAAATACAATATGGTGAGCCTTTTGTGCATTTTCTCAATTAGCAAATACGCTTATTTAATACAATAGTAATTGGCGGCTAACCTAAAAATAGAGATCTTTGGAAAAATAATGATAATAATCATTTTCAATGCATTTAATTTAAATTCTTCCTTTGTAAATCGCCTTTTTCTCACAAAGACAACCAATCTGGTCTAATTTTGACAACGGAGCAAGTAAAATCTCTTGCAATCCTATTATTGTGGTCTTGACGAAATATCACATTTTAGCAATTAATGTGGTGTTTCTATGCAAAATATGTAAACATTTCAATCATGCGCTCGCTATTATGCTTATTTTTCATGGCCCTATATAATTCAAAAAGGCAAACAGGCGTTTAGGCGAACACGATCTCCTCAAGCTGACTGTACTTATGCTGACGATGAATATTTGGTCTAAGCCACTGGTATTGCCTATACATATATATATTGAGCAGTATAAATATCTATATATATATATAGTATATATATTTATATATAGTATATATATTATCTCCAAGCGGATATATATATATATATATATATATATATATATATATATATATATATAAATTTAGAAATATAAATCTCTACCCTCAGGTTTTGTGACTGATCTCATAAAACAACTGTATACCAAATTTCATTCGATTTTTTCTTCTGGTGCCCCAACGCCCCTAAAGTAGATCATTGAATTTTCTTAATTGCCCTTTTTATACTACTTATTTTATACAACTTATATTTGATATGTGGGTTATATGTTATTTAAATGAGGCAGCACAGTAATAGTAAATGATGAAAACATCATATAGTGTTAAATTCAGGTTTATTTTGATTGACTAGAATCATAGAGTAGCAATAAAAGTAAGGGTAGAATGTCAACTGAATAATTACATTGCATTATTCAGTAATTTTACATCAAAAGAGTTCCATGTGCTACATGTATTTCCACAAGTTGCCACTCTACCCAGTTTGAATTTTTATGCTCTAGGATTTAACTAGTTAAGAGAGCCATGATTTCAACTAACCAAATCATCTCTTAAATTGTAACAAATATGTGGTCTATTAAGCTTGCAAGAGTCACTTAATTGTTTTGGACAACTGTCGATTTTCGAGCATCTGGGAATTAATGATGCTATGATTCGATAGCATGGAAAAGGTATTGACGTTAGTCTTCATCCTTTGCTAGAATCGGAATGTATTCCTCCATCAAAGATATCACCTCGTTCAGCAAAGTCATTTGTCACTTTGGGGGAATTTAATGTATCCATTCCTTGCAAGTAATCGTCTCTCTCGTTCCAAGTTTCGATCTACTTCTAGAAATCCAGTGGACGAATTAATATATGCAAAAAACGTCGAGTGTTAGCTAATGCAAAAGTTGGGATGTCTCTAGACGAAATGCTGCCAATATCAAGGAACTATCTTTTTGCAGGTTGAAGACTTCCATCACCCTTTTGGCTTTTAACATTTACTGATTCCTCAAAAAAGCCAAAACTACCAACTCTTCCACTAGATACCAGAGATGACGACTAAATGAATGCACAGCTGGCAAGGAGACAGGAGTATGGTGAGAAGCAAAAAGGTCTTTCAAGAATTTCAGATGATTTGCTGGAGCAGATGCTGGGTTTAGTGAAGTATACCAGTATTAGATGTATAAGGAAACAACGAAGATCACAAACCGTTCTATTCCTCTTAATTTTTTGCGTGTCCGGTAAACTGGTTTCGAAAAGATACATATTCATTACCATCCATCTAGCACGATGACATGTACCAGGGCGCAGAAAATGTACTCCGCGTGGAGGTTCTTCATGCAAAACTAGCAGTTGCTGCTCTAACATTTCTCGATAGTCATATCTCATTTGTTTTTGTATTAATTGCTCCCTGCAAAATTCAGTGAGCACATCAGCTTTCAATCGAAGACTACCAATGATTTGGCAAAATGGTCAATATCTACTGTAGATCATTTCTGCTTGAATCGCTTGAAAATTTGTTTTTACTGGACCACTTGATGCTATTCCAGTGCACACATTGAAAACTTTGTCATTGACAATTTCTGAAACATGCTTTCTGCAAGCTAGATGGAGGATATCTCTGTTCAATTTTTTTTGAACAAGTGTACAATTACTTTTAATAAGTGAAAAAAGTAAATGAAACTTTAAACGCTTATCATGAGAAGGGAAATAAGATAAAATTGGAAAAGTTTATATGAGTTTTCTTAGTTTTTGAAAGTGTTACAAAATGATGTACAGTACAACATGAGGCCATAGCTATAAAAATGAATGATTTTTGAAAAAGTGGTTTATTAATTAGTTCCAAATGTTATGTAATATAGTGTATTTTCAATCGATTACATTTATCACTCTAAAACGGTAAAATTGACAAATTCTTAAAATTAAAAATATGTTTGTCGTAGAACTATTCAGCGTGCATCAAATTATATGTAAACTAAGTCAATAGCAAATATTAATCATTTGAGTAAATTTTAGTATGATAAAACAAGCATCTAGGTATGTTTTTAATTTTTAAGTAGTAAGTAAAATTGACTTTTTTTAGTATTTTTTTTACCAAATTCAATGCATTTGGTGCCCTGATAAAATTGTCACACTCCTGAAAATTTGCATTCCGGTCTTGTATACCAATGGCAATAAAAAGCGGGGGTAAGAAGTCAGCAACTTCACTCTTTACTTTTTGCTGTACATTTGTATATACTTTAGTTTTTGCTGTATATATATATATATATATATATATATATTTATATATTATATATAGTTTTGCTATATAATAAATATATAAATAGAATGTACCGCCAAAACTGGCCGACCAGTATTAACTATCGGCCCGACCTAAAATTTATGGCCGGTTCTAAACAGTGTTGGAACCGTGCCTTGATTTTTTTGGTACGAACACGGCACGAAAATCTATACATTTTTCAATGAATGAAGAAGGCATCTTAGATTAAATTCTATAAATGAAATGTTTTTGGACACAAATATTTTCAATACAAATTGTTCTAGAAACAAAACTTTCGATGATTTTAATGTGCAAATTAATAGATTTAGAAAATCAAAACAACGAATATGTTTGGTAGGTATGTTAATATCGGCACGGGTACGAAATTTTCTGTAGAAATGAGCACGGGCACCGCATGAGCACGGCACGGCACGGTACGATATAAAGGAAGGCACATTTTCATTTTGCGAGGTTCTAAAACTCAAAATTACAAATTGTACTCCAATACTTTTAAATTTTACTTTTATAAATATGTACTTGTATGTATATGTATATTTTATATATATATATATAAAGTTTAATATTAAGTATAATTTTAGTAACTTCTTCAACTCATGAAAGGAATTTTTCAAGCCAAACTATCTCACTACTGGAATCAAGACCTGTATGTTTTTAATTATTCATTAAGTAATTATATGAGAAACAATTAATATTGGCTATTAGATTTTAACACTTAAATCTAAATATATCTACCAAATTTTTTTCTGCACAATCAAAGCATGGCAGAGTATTTTTATCTGGTGGCATACAATCAGTTTTTTAATTAATAATTGATAGTTATTTGAAAAAACTTTTGTTGTATAATAATTGGTAATTTACACTTTAACTAAGGTTTTCATATTGAGTGTAGTTTTATTAAATTGATTTGGCTTTAAAATCTTTTAAAAACAATTAAATGAGTTAAAAGTGAACTAATTGTGTTCTTCTGTACATTAGAGTGCACGCCACAGTTTGTGTTCAAAAAATTTTACTCCAGCAAGCAGTTATTTTTTTATAACACCATGACAAAAACCCATTTATTTAAAATGAAAGCAATCCATTTAAATTTTACCTAATTAAATTGACTTTTTGTGTAAAATTTTGGGATATTTTTTGTTGCAATATCTAACATTTTTATTACATGTTGGATGCGAATTAGCATAGTTTGATTTTTAATACCTTTTTTACGTGCGATAAACAGATTTTTCAGTTAAATTTTACAGTTGTTATATTTTTGCATTAAATAGTGGGTGTGCACTAGAAATCCATAGTGCTAAAATTAAAAAATTGTGTAAGTTACTCGGTAATTTCAATTAAGCAAACAAATCTTTTTAGAAGATTTAAATCTTCATGAGAAGGGTCAAAATAAACATATTTTTGAGTTTTTCGAATCACTACCTGATTGATTTCTCTTAATTCAGTATGTAAATGAGCCTACTCACAGACATGAAAACATCCTCGATCTTATTATTGCAAGGAAAGATGACAATTTGATTAGAAATGTAGCTGTTGATAGTTTATATATACCTTTACCAGACCATTCTGTATTTTCGTTAAAACTACTCATCAAACCTGCCATTTCTAGAAATTTTCATTTCAAATATGTTAGACATTTCAAAAAATGATTGATCATGACAGTGTTAAGTTTCGTAGGACGCATTGTTTTTGTATATCTATAGTTCATGGATACACGATAATGAAACTTTTGCGAAAAATTATGTATTTAGCCCTTTCATACATGCGCAATGTAAGTGCTAAAAAATATTTATATGGTGTCTCAGCACTGCTAGTCTCAACTGCTTCTGATGACATTAAGAAGTTTTTTCTATTGTTAATATTTTCATTGAAATTGGTAGTTTACATTTGTACACATTGTGACTTAATCATGTAATTTTGTACCAAAGTCATAATATTTAATGTCATGTCTTTGTTAAAAACATTATATTTAGAGTGTTTTAAAAATTATGGCATTGAAATCATGCAAACAAATTTAAATATATTTAAAAATCACAAACATTTTGTTTTCATTTCCTATGAAAGAGCACAAAATACTGTTTTTCATCAATACAAAGAGAAACATTGCATTTTGAGCAATAAAATCTTGTACGACTTCTGCAACTTCCAATGCCAGTGGTTCATACCATCATAACGCGAGCTTTTATCTGAGCGATGTTTTTGCTTAGCCGTCTTGCATTTTAGTGGTGTACTAATTAGTGTTGGTCTTCCAATAGGCATCACTGTTTGTGTTTTGATAGGGGAAGAGGCAACACTGAAGCGAAGTCCTCGCAAGTCTGCAATTTTTATTGCTGATGTTCCTATCTTTGTTTGAATCATTTGTATTCAAACCAACTATTTACAAGAGAACTATCCATAGAAAATGTAAGAACTTTCAATGGCAATTTTCTTGTTCGCATTCTAAGACAATAAAGACTAAACAAAAATTCCATCAAGTCCACACCACCCATAAAATCATTGCAGATTAATACAAAGTGTGGTCTTGGTACGTTAATAAATTTCCTTTGACTACCATGACAATATCTCTTTTGCAACTACCAGCAGTAACACGATAATCATAGCTATCTCTTCCCTCATTCTTAAAAGTTTTTATATCCTTCATTTTTATGGCAATTGCCATGGATTACTCCTACTGCACGAAAACCTCTCCTAGTCAGTTCATCTTCAAGAGGAACACTGCAGAAGTAATTATCAAATAAAGTAGCAAACTGTTGATGATGAGGTAGGCTTTGTCAATTTCAGCACAACAGACCCACCTAAGCCAAATTCACGATTAATTATGTAGCGAAATATGTATAATTTCGAATAAATTTGTTTTTGTATAGAATATGCTAAGTCTTAGCAAATTATCATTTAATATAGTATATATATATATATATATATATATATATATATATATATATATATATATTGTAGTAGCAATTAATTGATTGTGCTAATTACAGGAACATTCCTTCCAACAACTAATGCAACGCAAAGAGGTATCTTTTCACTTGACTAAGTAAGAAAATGTTGAAACCAGGTTTTGACCCACCTCAACCTACTGCAATCAAAACGTGGCCCAGTTCAATTCAAAGCATGGGTTGACGAAACCGGTTGCAATCCTGACTATGCAAATAGAATTGTGCATAGGATTCAATATTATGGTACATTATAACAATAAAAAATTAAATAATAATGAATTATCTAAGAAAGCCCACAATAATGATTAGTAACCGATTTGCCACTGGGACACATCATTATTTGAAGTTATTCTAAGCTAAAACATCTATTGACTTAGTGATTAGGGGACTAACTCGGCGCCTGGGAATTTGTATATTTATCTTTAGAATCGACTGTGTTCCGTGATTTGCGAATCGAAACGAATATAATTTGAGTGAAGAAATGGATTTTTACCTAGCGAAATTCACACATTATATTTCTTGAATGCATTATTCTTAATCTTGTTTGTTTTTTTACTAATGCATGCTATATATATATATATATATCTGTAGTTTCATAGCACCTTAACTGTCTACTGGTTGTAGTTCCTGTATCGATTTAATCATTGATTAATTTCAATATTCGAATGATTCTAATATTTCTATGATTCGAATTGTCAGTATTTGAGGTTGATACGAATAAATTTTTGATTTGAAATTCCGAATATTCACAGGGGTCTACATGTAGTAGTAACTCTACATTCATATATTTAATATTATTTATAAATAAAAACGCTAAAAAATGACATCCGAACAGAATGAACAGAATGTATACAATTCGTTTGCAAAATAAAATGTGCATAGAGCATTAAAAATGCTTGAGTAAAAACTATTGAATTGCCTTTCAATTTCTAAATGGCTTCCTTCAAAATTTACAAACATTTCTTTCTTATTCCTTCATTGCGACAGTCTAAATACATGCATTGCCAAGTACAAACACAGTGATTTTTTTAAAATAACAATGCTATCTTTATGGCATAATATGTATGAGTGCATGCGTGACTGTAGAAACAGTGACCAAAAGTGGTTATACGTTATAAAAATAAAAAAGTGACTAAAAAGGGACCAAATGTGACTAGTAAATGAAAAGTAACCAAATGGCAACCCTGATATAAACTATTTTGAACCTTTCAAAACTCCATAAATTATTCTTTAACAAAATAAATATGAATAACTAAACCACATTAATTAGGTATTTAGTAAATCGCGTATTATATTCATACGAAGGTAACACATAAACTAAACAAAATCAAAGCATAGTGACCTTAATAACAAAAACCCGAGACAACTCTGAGTCAGAAAACTCACAAAACAAAAATTGGTGGAATCTGCATAAATCTATATAAAGCATTAAGAAAAACAATGGTTAAATTAGGAACAGATAAGTTTGGGTACTTACAAAAAATGAGATTTGGACGATTTTTAAAATAGCTGAAAAAATAGAGTGAAAATTTCTGTTTGCCGCCTACTGACGATATTCTGGAGAAATAAGAAATCCACAAATGCTTATAAATGTTAATTTTATTAAGTAAGTAGTTAGAAATAGATTATTGTTGGCAATAGTATTTAAAGTGTTTGGCATTCATCATTTAAAGGTAATACAAGACTAAATGAACTTGCTTACAAAAGATTTTGTACTGCATAATTTTTGTACATAAACTGCATATTGAAAGCCGCGAAATTTAATTGATTTGCGGGAAACGGAAAATTTAAATGTAAATTATTATTTTGTACAGTGAAGACAAATACATTAATAAGTTGTACACAAAAGGAGAAATAATGAAGTGTAAAAAAAACTTTAAAAACTTTTTTTGTGTAATCGTAAAAATTCGTTATTATTTTCAATATATATATATATATATATATATATATCGGAATCGAGAATCGATTATCACGCAGAATTGGAATCAATGCTGAAGTATTGGATTACGACTCGGTCATTTACTATGAAGGAAATAATGTTGTGATAAATGACATAGAAGCGAAGTCTGGCGTAGACATGACGGATGTTCTCAAAAAAATTAATTTGGAATCACTAGAAAGCAAGTCAGCAACACAAAGTTTGTAAGAAATGGTATATCTAGTTGATGAATTATTTTTGTTTTTGCGAATTATATATAAAAAAAACCAATAAAAATTTGTCAATTCAACTTTATTCGTATTGATATTTTTTTTTCATCAGGTAAAATTTAATCACTATGTCTTAAAAAGCTATGATGCATTAATGGTACTGAATGCATTCACTAGCATACTTTGTCGCAGACTATGAAAACATATACTTTTCTAGATAGAGACACTTATAAAATCGTATTATATCCTTCAATATTTGTGGATTCTTTAAGTCAAAGTAGTCCCCAGTAAATTGCAGAAAAATTGTTTTTAATAAATTTTTCAATTCTGATATATGCCTTGCTTGACACTAATAAAAAAGGAATCGTTCCTTAAATCAAGTCGAAATCGAATATATAAATTAAAAATCACAGAGTTCCAACATATATATATATATATATAACTTTTTTCTTTAGCTTTTTCTGCAACTTTTGACGCAAAAAATTATGCTGATAAGGTCAAGGATTACAAAGTTATAGCGATTTTAAAAAAAGTCCATGAAATCTGACATTTCTGGAGATTTTTTAAAGTAAAGTCTATAATTTGAAACCAATGCATAATTTTCAATGAAAAATTACAATTAAATGTTTTTTGTTTTATTTGCAATAATGAGAAAAGAAAAATATTTTATACATAAAGTAAATAATATACACATATTTCCATATTAATTATCATATTACAAATTGGTTCTGGCAAAATATCTATGACATGTCAGAGTACGTCCTCACCAAATTTGGTATTGTGTCGGTTCCAAGATATGAGGGAGGCAAATCGCTCCCTGCCCATCAAGAATAACTGCTACAAAAAAGCCCAGGCAAAATAGGGTTAACCATTAAAATAGATCTTTTGTTAGCTTGGAATGAAAATTCAAGCATTTTCTCTACAAAAATCACTTTTGAAGAAAGTTGTCAACTGAGAATGTTCCTTGGATACGCATAGCAACGGTTTTGAAATGCTATAAAATTTGTATTATTGAAGATATTTTAACAAAAATTTTGCCATTTTATTTGCAATTTCTTGGTTTTCTCAAATCAGCAGAGATACTGTGTGTGTGGACAAAAAGGTTGTTTTTAAGAACCGAAATATCTTTACCTGTTACATTTACCTGGATTTTCTCAATTTTACTTCTTTTCATTACTTATGAAATTACAATTGTAATAACAATTTTATTTGATGGAAACTAGTTCAAATTTTTGGACAATATAGATTTAGACTCTATCTAACCTATGTACCACTTTGATCATGTTTCAACCAAATATATAGCCGTTATAAGATATATGCAAGGTAATTAGATTACCCAAATTTTCAAATTTCATTTTTCAGTTATAAAGGAAGGGATAAATAAAAATCGTTTTTTGCATAATAACCAAAGTGGTGCACGCACTAGATGCTATCCTTGGGAACTAAAAGCAGTCAACAGAATCAATTTATCTCATATACTTTTCAAATGAGAGCAATTTTCGTGAAACCATGAAATGTGATATTTTCATATGCAAATTAGGTTATGTTTGCATAATTTGGTCATAATGAGACAATTTTTCCTATGACCTGTACACGCAAAAGTTCAAAGCTTTAATTCCTATAAAAAAGAAAACATAATTGCACCTACCACCTTAAGAATGTATTTCAAAATCCTTACTAACAGTGGTATGAACAGAATCTCCGTGCTACTTCAACAGAAAAACTAATTTTTATTGATTTGTAGTTACTTACAAACAAAGTTCTCAGACCCGACCCGAAATCGGGTCTCCGGTCGGGTTCGGGCCCTTGGGAACATTTCAAAATCAATATTCTCAATATTCATCAATCCAACTATTTGTTTGTTTGTTTACTCGGGATATATCATTTTGGGTCTATTTCAAACTGTTTAGCTAGTTCAAGAAAACAAATCCGTCTTTTTTAAATTTGTTCTAAACAATTTTGGTATGGCTTCAGAAAACAATCGGGTTGCGTTAGGGGCTAATTTTGAAAAAATTTGAGCTTCAGGTCTTAGTAAAAAATTCAGGTCGTGTCCAGTAAGACCGTGGTTGTTACGAGTCGGGTTTCGGGTCCAAAAGGCAGACTCGATGAGACCTCGGCTGAAGAAATTCCACCAATAATTCCCGCCAATTAGAACGAAGACCTAGGTCGACTTAAAGCTTGAAATTCAAATTTAGTCTGTTCACTCGACCGTAACGAATTATGTTATTAAGATACAGTTTATATTTAATTCATGACAATTTAAAATTGTACAATATGTAGTTCTCTTTTGCATACAAAACTCACTCAAGACCGTTTTCGAGCTTCTATTCCTCCCTATTTTTAAGAGGTTTGACATCAGCGATATATTAATGTTCGTTTAAATTTTTTAATTTAAACATGCATTTATTTATAGTAAACATTTTTAAACGTAAATATTGTCTTTCAATTTATTCAAATAAATAAAAAATTTTGTTTTACAATAATTTTCATGAAATTTTTCTAATGAATTTTAATTCTTTATAAGTAAAATTTGTGAAAGTATGGGAATAAATCGTCACTCCGATCAAAATTTGGATAATTTGTCTTTAATAATCGCATATGGGCGTTGCGACAGCACCAATGATATAGCATCTATTTTTTTATAATTATAGAAATATTTTAAAGTCGCCATTTAAATTATGAATTAATGCATTATATTTTATTGAGGGTTTGTGGTTAACGTGCGAAAATTATGAGGCCTTAAAAATGTAACTAATAATCTTACTGGTTGGAAACACTGTTAGAGATTGCTACTAGTCTTAATGTTAACCAAAACATTTTCCTCGATATGTTTGCTCTAAGATTATTAGTGATGCAACGATTTAGAAAAATATGTACCAAAAGTTTCAAAGTTGGGATCACTTTGATTATGAATTCAATGTTCCTCCTCAAGAAACGCCATTAAACTACGCAAATCCGATTTTACAATATGGTGAAGATTTGTATCCAGTCTTGACGAATGACTTGCTAGGAGTGGTTAATACAATTGAAAGCAAACATGTCACGAAGATAGAAACTAATGCAAATGTTAATGAAATACAATATGGTGAGCCTTTTGTGCATTTTCTCAATTAGCAAATACGCTTATTTAATACAATAGTAATTGGCGGCTAACCTAAAAATAGAGATCTTTGGAAAAATAATGATAATAATCATTTTCAATGCATTTAATTTAAATTCTTCCTTTGTAAATTTTTTCTCACAAAGACAACCAATCTGGTCTAATTTTGACAACGGAGCAAGTAAAATCTCTTGCAATCCTATTATTGTGGTCTTGACGAAATATCACATTTTAGCAATTAATGTGGTGTTTCTATGCAAAATATGTAAACATTTCAATCATGCGCTCGCTATTATGCTTATTTTTCATGGCCCTATATAATTCAAAAAGGCAAACAGGCGTTTAGGCGAACACGATCTCCTCAAGCTGACTGTACTTATGCTGACGATGAATATTTGGTCTAAGCCACTGGTATTGAATATATGAATATAAATTGAGCAGCATGACTGACTCAGCCGTAAAGAACTTTGTTTGAAGAAGTGACCAAATTTCTCCAAGCGGATATATATATATATATATATATATATATATATATATATAATATATATATATATATATGTGTGTGTTACAGTAAGACTGTGAAATTAGGAACTTCGTGAAATCCACAAAAATCCTGTGAATTTGTGAAATTGATATTTCACTTACCTAATTTCATAAGAAAATTAAAATTCCTAGATACTTCATGTATTTATTGGAAAAATACTAACTCTAACCCCAACTCCTCAAACTTAGTTGCTTTTTAATGTTATTAAGTGAAATAGCAAATATATATGTTATATATATTTATATATGTATATAGTGCACTTTATAACCTACTTTAATGTTTTCTGAACATGAAAAAGACTTCATAGTATTAAATACAATGCAGAGATGTGTACAACACACTTGTCTAATTTTCAATACTAAAAATACATTAGTTGATATGATTTCACACTAATGGGCTATAGTTGAGTTTAACTGTTATGCTAAATTTCACCATAAATTAACGTTGTTTTTCAATAATTTACCATTTCCCAAAACTTGCCTTGAACTTACTTTGACATTTAAATAATACCCATAATTTGGCAACAGGTTGAAGATGTTTGAAGTAGTTAATAAAGTTGGTATAGTTACGTTTGTATTTTAATTGCATAAAGTACATTCAATATGTTGCATTGGGCCTGTGCTCGAGGCTAAAGCTGGTCCGAATTTTGAATAATCAAATCTAGGTAATGTATAAATGATGGCAACCAGTGTGAACATAATCATTGGGGAAATGAACTCTTTATAATCCGATAATTGCTCCCAATAAGAAAAGGCCAAGTGGGAATCATCTTACCTTACTGGTGTACTTGCATTTATACTATCCAGTTTAGGCCAACCGCACCCACGGATACGGATTAGCTTTATTGCTGTGTGGGTAAGGTATTTCTAATACCTGTATCCGAAGAAGCCTTACTCCTGCCCCTTAAACTTTTATTCGTACCGGCACCAATACCCGTGGGTTTAATTTACACTACCTAATGTGAAATATAATTGATTCTAAAAATTTAACAAAGCATTTAAGCGTTCAGGATATACCAAAGGAGCGAATTACCTTGAATGTTTGTGCCAATGCAGTGAGATCAATCAAGCTTCCGCTGCAGGTTATTGGTAAGTCTTAGAAGCCGCTCGCCTTCAAAACTATAAAGCAAGAAAGCCTGCCAGTAAAATATTTCTCGCAGAAAAATTCGTGGATGGATACGAAGATTTTCAAAACGTGGTTTTTTGACAATTTCGTCCCATTTGTTCGGGAACACTTGGAGAAGATGGGTGAAGAACAAAGGGCCATTTTATTGCTGATAGCTGCTCTGCGCATCCAGATCCGGAGGAGCTCTCAACCTCAGACAGAAATATCACAGTCTTGTTTTTTCCTCCGAATGTTACCTCAATTTTACAACCAATGGCTCAAGGAGTTTTTGAGACGCTGAAACGTAGATACAAGCAAGATTCAAAAATCATGGAAAAACTGGGTCCTAATGTCAGTGCAGAGCATTTCGATGAGGAAAATAGTTCAATCCCTGATATTCGTTCGATTTTGGATGTGCTTGCGCCTGAAGAAAATTTAGGAGAAATGGTAAATGAATGGCTTTCCGAAGATATCAATGATTTGGGTTATGAGAACCTGGATGATGAGCAAATTATAAGCATCGTCACCGTGCCCGAGGAACCTGATGCAAATCAAGTGTGCTCTTCCAATCACGAAATTGAGGAAATTTCAATGGCCAAAACAGTACCACATTCCCGAGTCATTACGCGCCATGACTATCGCCCTCGACTGGCTGCGTTATCAACCGGAATCCACACCCCACAACATCTCTGTTCTACAATCCCTGAAGGATTGTATATATATATACTGATGCTTAGAAATTGCTAACAAAGTGTTTACATGAAGTGCAAAATTTCATAAACAATGTCCTTGCTTAGCCTTCCATTCTACATCATCTACATGAAATAAGTCTTTTTTTAAAGCAAATTTCTATAACATGTTAAAAAATGAACATCTAGTGACGAACTTGAAGTTTATACGTATTAAAATACACAAATTTTGAGTTTGTTGCATAAAGGAGTAGAGAACTGAAAAATGATTAACCTAGTATATCAAATTTTCCAGTAAAATGCTGAGACAACTTTAAAAAATTCATATACTGCATGAATCTTTTACCACTTAAGGTCTGCATACAATACAGATCTTAAAATTTTGATTATTTGTCAATTTTTTGTGATTCTATATAATAATAATAATAATAGAGTTTATTTCCAATAAGGAATTCAAATTAAAAGAATAAATATATAAATAATGTATATATATATATATATATATATATATATAAAAATAATGTATATATATATATATATATATAATATGTTGGTATCCATTGTGCACAAAAATTGTAAGAAGAATATTCAAGCATAAAAGTATACATGTGCGTTGAAAAACTATTTTCATCTGATTGCTGAAACTTTTACAGTAATTGAATGAAAAGAATGATACTAGCTACCAACACCAGCAGGAATTAGCTATCAAAATGTTTTCAGCACCATGATCTTGAATGCGAATGTGAAGCTGCAAAGCAACCATGAAAATCAATGATATTATAGAAGTTGATGAAGCGACTCTTAGATTTCATAAGAAATACAAAAATGCTTAAGAAGTGGCATATTAAATGATCTGCATTTGCAAAATGTTTAGTCAGTAGTTGTTTTTTACCCCTTCCATACATTATCCTTAGTAACGGGTATATGCCGTCAAATCTTAACATGCAGAGGTCAGCATGATATGTACTTGTACATATGCTGAGACCTATTAATCGTTAAAAATTATTTATTGAAATCACATCAAAAAAAATTTAGAGACATTATTATTTATCCCATATCAATATTGTAATATCCTATACCAGGCATTATCACTGTTTATCTACTGTTACTTTATAACGTTAGCTGTGTTATTGCGGGTAAGGATTTACTTGTTGTTACTGCTTGACTAGTTTCTTCTGTTAGCTTATGTAACCTTGATTTAACTGTTCACTTTTTAGGTGACGAAGCCATGCGGNCTACTAAACACCGCTCGATTAGAAATTAGTAGAATCTGTTCATCAAATTTACCTAGATTCAAAATATTTCTCTGCGTTTTATTTGCTATTAGTCAGTAGTTGCACGTGTATATGTTACTCGTAATAAATTAGTCTGTGCCAATTTCGCAAGATAAGTAACAAAGAATTTAATGGTGCATGTATGCTCAACTCCAAATACAATAGCGGTTTAGATCAACGTGATGAACATCTCAACTTGTGTAATGGCAGCGAATCAAAATTTGAATAATGAGTACATGCATGCCTTATTACTAAAATTCGGTTCAAGTTAGGCGATAAACTACCAATAATGCAATATTGAATGTAGAACTGAATTATAATGAAAAATATAGTGATTCATTATTAAAACATAATCTTGTGAAATATATTACTTCATGTTCTTTCTTGCATATACTTGAATGTTGTTAGGGTTAGAGTTAGAGTGGGATGCAAGTAATGGAGACTATCTAATCACAATTTAAAATCAGTCTTCTACTATATTGCTTCAACTTCTAAATGTAAAAGATAACATAACAAAGTGGAAATTTCCTCTTGTTAAAAATATAAATTTTTGCCTAACGATTTGCAAGTTTGAATAGCAAAAAATAAAACCATGGTAATAAATATTGAGTCTACAGAGAGCTGTCTATAGGTATTTAATGTTTGTAATAAATATGATTGAAAGTAACTTTACCAATTCAAATGTAACCAATCCTCAACTTTACATACGATATGTGGACGACGTTTTTGCAATTTTCAGTAACAAAGAGGAATCAAACATTTTCTTAGAATATCTTAATAACCAAATTTCTGAAATCCAATTCACAAAGGAAAATCAAAAGGAAAACAAATTAGTATTTTTAGATGTTTGTGTTCATAACTTTAACACATCATATGAAACAAGTTGGCATATACAAGAAACCAACCCGAAATTATATATACCATATAGTTCTACTTGTAATATCTCACATAAATTGAATACCATTAAGGCATTATTTGATCGAGCATCTGCAATTGCACAATTATTTTGTCCTTCCCAACATGTTATCCATTGATTTAAAAAATTAATGTAAACATAAATACAAAATAAGCCAACATATTGAAACACGTGTGTATACCTAGTGTCTTATAGTTGAAAAATTTTTTTCCAGCAATTGGGCATTCTAAGATATACCTTAACTCCGCACTTGTGAGAAGTTTACATTTATAATTTTTAGACTACGTCTATAAGCCGCACACCCAAACTTTCAAGCAAAATGTTAAGTTTACAGGCGCAGCTTATAAATAAGGATTTACTAATGCATTCATTATTCTCTTTAGTTGTTTAGATAGCAAGTGCCTACCACGATTATTTTGATCTTAATGTATTTCAATATATATATATATATATATATATATATATATTGAAGTTGTAATAAATTAAGTTTTCAAGTAGAACCCGGCCCACATAATGGAAAAATTGCCTGACCCAAGTCCACCTATTAGCATTTCTTAAGAATATGAACTGACCCACCTCAACCTACTGCAATCAAAACGTGGCCCAGTTCAATTCAAAGCATGGGTTGACGAAACCGGTTGCAATCCTGACTATGCAAATAGAATTGTGCATAGGATTCAATATTATGGTACATTATAACAATAAAAAATTAAATAATAATGAATTATCTAAGAAAGCCCACAATAATGATTAGTAACCGATTTGCCACTGGGACACATCATTATTTTTCGATGTTCTAGGAAAAAGTTCACCACATAAATGCATGGCTAAGATTAAAGTCTAAAAATTGGAAATATTCATAAACGTAATATATATGCATATATCTTACCAAAAGATTTCATATGATGGCATAAAGTCTAATCATCCAATTTAATGTGGAGTTATTCAGAGGGCCGTTTTGGCCTCCATTTGTTTAGCATATGTACATATACATATATATATATATATATATATATATCAATGATTTGAATTTAAGCAGTAAGCAAGTATTTTTATATTCTGATGAAATTTTATTATACAGTTTAAATATTGACAATTTTGTAAGTGATTTCATGAAAATTCAAACCTGGTGAATATATATATATATGTATATATATAGGTATGTTGGATCTTTACATACGAGCTGTGTTTTAATTTTTATATTCATTAGGGTTATCTGGTATTTCAGTGCAATATATGGTAAATACAATCAATGTCAATGGCATCAATAATCTTCAAACATGGTATACGTATATTAATCAACACATTTTTGAACAAAATATTTTGATATGCAATTTCTACAGGATACTGCAGTCAATCCTCTTCTCTTTGATATTAAAAAATGAAAACAAACAATATTTATTGTTAAAAGCTTATCTAATAAATGAAAATTACATACAGATTGAAAGACCATATTTAATTGGGTTGAGAACTTTGCGAATGTTAGTAAAAAATATTCTCAAAGATAGGATCCGCGTCATATCGTTGCTTTGGAAATTTAATATCGATCAAAAAGGAGATCATTGATAATGACACGCATCTGCCCCCTTGCAAGATTCAAATAGCCCTAGCTTTGAAACCCCAGTGTTATTTTAGCCGTTTTGGTTTTTCGAAAGCATGATGTTCATCCGTCCAACATTGCATGTTAACTAAACTATACGTTGTGCACGTCGGCAAGTTGCAGACGATGATTCACACAAAAATACAATCAAAGTAATGGATACTATTTTAGTCAGAAATAAATTATTTTTAGTATTATGCATGTACTTTTCACTCATCAAATAAACTTTCAGCAATAAATATTGTTTGTGTACATTTTTCATAATATGATAAAAGGGTTTTATTTCTGCACTCTGCATCTGGGATCCTGTAAGCAAGGAAAATTTAATTTCAAAATGTAACTAATTCCTAATTTGTTGAACAGTTTTGTAGAATATTATATGTGGTTTTATACCAAAAGCTATGATGAACGAGAATAGACACATTTGATAAGTTATGCTTGTGAGATTCTCATTTTATTAAGTAAGTAGTTAGAAATAGATTATTGTTGGCAATAGTATTTAAAGTGTTTGGCATTCATCATTTAAAGGTAATACAAGACTAAATGAACTTGGTTAGAGAGCTCTTTGTATTTTTCTTTGTAATTTCACAATGTTCAGCGGCAAAAGTTGCTATAATAGGAGGAGGCCTCGCTGGGATGGCTGCATTATCTGAACTTTCCGATGCTCATGACGTTAAGCTTTTCGAAACTGATGGTACTGTTGGAGGCCGCATTTCATCTTCAGCAATATCTGGCATGTATGTGAATACAGGTGCGGCTACAGGTCCAAAATACGTAGATTCGGCTTTGTATGGGATTCTTAAAGACAGAAGGAATGTTAAAGTATTGGATTACGACTCGGTCATTTACTATGAAGGAAATAATGTTGTGATAAATGACATAGAAGCGAAGTCTGGCGTAGACATGACGGATGTTCTCAAAAAAATTAATTTGGAATCACTAGAAAGCAAGTCAGCAACACAAAGTTTATATATAGCTGCATATAATGCTGGACTAAAAAACGTGAGTACAGATTTTATATATTCAATGGCTTTGACATCCTAACCTGGAAAAAGGTGGCTTAAAGCTCGCTATTTTTTACAGCTGATGTCAGTAAATGTTTATCTATTTTTTACAGCTGATATCAGTAAGTGTTTGTCGGTTATTACAAAATTTTGCACTTATTGTATGAAAACATATACTTTTCTAGATAGAGACACTTATAAAATCGTATTATATCCTTCAATATTTGTGGATTCTTTAAGTCAAAGTAGTCCCCAGTAAATTGCAGAAAAATTGTTTTTAATAAATTTTTCAATTCTGATATATGCCTTGCTTGACACTATTTTACCTGGTGTTGGGATTTGACTCCCATCCACATCCTTATATATAACTCACATACCGTTTTTAAGATAAACGATCCTTCTATGACTTTTTTCTTTAGCTTTTTCTGCAACTTTTGACGCAAAAAATTATGCTGATAAGGTCAAGGATTACAAAGTTATAGCGATTTTAAAAAAAGTCCATGAAATCTGACATTTCTGGAGATTTTTTAAAGTAAAGTCTATAATTTGAAACCAATGCATAATTTTCAATGAAAAATTACAATTAAATGTTTTTTGTTTTATTTGCAATAATGAGAAAAGAAAAATATTTTATACATAAAGTAAATAATATACACATATTTCCATATTAATTATCATATTACAAATTGGTTCTGGCAAAATATCTATGACATGTCAGAGTACGTCCTCACCAAATTTGGTATTGTGTCGGTTCCAAGATATGAGGGAGGCAAATCGCTCCCTGCCCATCAAGAATAACTGCTACAAAAAAGCCCAGGCAAAATAGGGTTAACCATTAAAATAGATCTTTTGTTAGCTTGGAATGAAAATTCAAGCATTTTCTCTACAAAAATCACTTTTGAAGAAAGTTGTCAACTGAGAATGTTCCTTGGATACGCATAGCAACGGTTTTGAAATGCTATAAAATTTGTATTATTGAAGATATTTTAACAAAAATTTTGCCATTTTATTTGCAATTTCTTGGTTTTCTCAAATCAGCAGAGATACTGTGTGTGTGGACAAAAAGGTTGTTTTTAAGAACCGAAATATCTTTACCTGTTACATTTACCTGGATTTTCTCAATTTTACTTCTTTTCATTACTTATGAAATTACAATTGTAATAACAATTTTATTTGATGGAAACTAGTTCAAATTTTTGGACAATATAGATTTAGACTCTATCTAACCTATGTACCACTTTGATCATGTTTCAACCAAATATATAGCCGTTATAAGATATATGCAAGGTAATTAGATTACCCAAATTTTCAAATTTCATTTTTCAGTTATAAAGGAAGGGATAAATAAAAATCGTTTTTTGCATAATAACCAAAGTGGTGCACGCACTAGATGCTATCCTTGGGAACTAAAAGCAGTCAACAGAATCAATTTATCTCATATACTTTTCAAATGAGAGCAATTTTCGTGAAACCATGAAATGTGATATTTTCATATGCAAATTAGGTTATGTTTGCATAATTTGGTCATAATGAGACAATTTTTCCTATGACCTGTACACGCAAAAGTTCAAAGCTTTAATTCCTATAAAAAAGAAAACATAATTGCACCTACCACCTTAAGAATGTATTTCAAAATCCTTACTAACAGTGGTATGAACAGAATCTCCGTGCTACTTCAACAGAAAAACTAATTTTTATTGATTTGTAGTTACTTACAAACAAAGTTCTCAGACCCGACCCGAAATCGGGTCTCCGGTCGGGTTCGGGCCCTTGGGAACATTTCAAAATCAATATTCTCAATATTCATCAATCCAACTATTTGTTTGTTTGTTTACTCGGGATATATCATTTTGGGTCTATTTCAAACTGTTTAGCTAGTTCAAGAAAACAAATCCGTCTTTTTTAAATTTGTTCTAAACAATTTTGGTATGGCTTCAGAAAACAATCGGGTTGCGTTAGGGGCTAATTTTGAAAAAATTTGAGCTTCAGGTCTTAGTAAAAAATTCAGGTCGTGTCCAGTAAGACCGTGGTTGTTACGAGTCGGGTTTCGGGTCCAAAAGGCAGACTCGATGAGACCTCGGCTGAAGAAATTCCACCAATAATTCCCGCCAATTAGAACGAAGACCTAGGTCGACTTAAAGCTTGAAATTCAAATTTAGTCTGTTCACTCGACCGTAACGAATTATGTTATTAAGATACAGTTTATATTTAATTCATGACAATTTAAAATTGTACAATATGTAGTTCTCTTTTGCATACAAAACTCACTCAAGACCGTTTTCGAGCTTCTATTCCTCCCTATTTTTAAGAGGTTTGACATCAGCGATATATTAATGTTCGTTTAAATTTTTTAATTTAAACATGCATTTATTTATAGTAAACATTTTTAAACGTAAATATTGTCTTTCAATTTATTCAAATAAATAAAAAATTTTGTTTTACAATAATTTTCATGAAATTTTTCTAATGAATTTTAATTCTTTATAAGTAAAATTTGTGAAAGTATGGGAATAAATCGTCACTCCGATCAAAATTTGGATAATTTGTCTTTAATAATCGCATATGGGCGTTGCGACAGCACCAATGATATAGCATCTATTTTTTTATAATTATAGAAATATTTTAAAGTCGCCATTTAAATTATGAATTAATGCATTATATTTTATTGAGGGTTTGTGGTTAACGTGCGAAAATTATGAGGCCTTAAAAATGTAACTAATAATCTTACTGGTTGGAAACACTGTTAGAGATTGCTACTAGTCTTAATGTTAACCAAAACATTTTCCTCGATATGTTTGCTCTAAGATTATTAGTGATGCAACGATTTAGAAAAATATGTACCAAAAGTTTCAAAGTTGGGATCACTTTGATTATGAATTCAATGTTCCTCCTCAAGAAACGCCATTAAACTACGCAAATCCGATTTTACAATATGGTGAAGATTTGTATCCAGTCTTGACGAATGACTTGCTAGGAGTGGTTAATACAATTGAAAGCAAACATGTCACGAAGATAGAAACTAATGCAAATGTTAATGAAATACAATATGGTGAGCCTTTTGTGCATTTTCTCAATTAGCAAATACGCTTATTTAATACAATAGTAATTGGCGGCTAACCTAAAAATAGAGATCTTTGGAAAAATAATGATAATAATCATTTTCAATGCATTTAATTTAAATTCTTCCTTTGTAAATTTTTTCTCACAAAGACAACCAATCTGGTCTAATTTTGACAACGGAGCAAGTAAAATCTCTTGCAATCCTATTATTGTGGTCTTGACGAAATATCACATTTTAGCAATTAATGTGGTGTTTCTATGCAAAATATGTAAACATTTCAATCATGCGCTCGCTATTATGCTTATTTTTCATGGCCCTATATAATTCAAAAAGGCAAACAGGCGTTTAGGCGAACACGATCTCCTCAAGCTGACTGTACTTATGCTGACGATGAATATTTGGTCTAAGCCACTGGTATTGAATATATGAATATAAATTGAGCAGCATGACTGACTCAGCCGTAAAGAACTTTGTTTGAAGAAGTGACCAAATTTCTCCAAGCGGAGAAATATATATATATATATATATATATATATATATATATATATATATATATATATATATATATATATATAATATATATACATATATATAGCACAAAAATTGTAAGAAGAATATTCAAGCATAAAAGTCGACGTATGAGTTGAAAAACATGCCACTACAGTAGGCCCTCGATTATCCGGACTCGACATTTGGTTCATAGATATACACGTGCATATGTACAGGAATTAGCTATCAAAATGTTTTCAGCACCATGATCTTGAATGCGAATGTGAAGCTGCAAAGCAACCATGAAAATCAATGATATTATAGAAGTTGATGAAGCGACTCTTAGATTTCATAAGAAATACAAAAATGCTTAAGAAGTGGCATATTAAATGATCTGCATTTGCAAAATGTTTAGTCAGTAGTTGTTTTTTACCCCTTCCATACATTATCCTTAGTAACGGGTATATGCCGTCAAATCTTAACATGCAGAGGTCAGCATGATATGTACTTGTACATATGCTGAGACCTATTAATCGTTAAAAATTATTTATTGAAATCACATCAAAAAAAATTTAGAGACATTATTATTTATCCCATATCAATATTGTAATATCCTATACCAGGCATTATCACTGTTTATCTACTGTTACTTTATAACGTTAGCTGTGTTATTGCGGGTAAGGATTTACTTGTTGTTACTGCTTGACTAGTTTCTTCTGTTAGCTTGCTCGATTAGAAATTAGTAGAATCTGTTCATCAAATTTACCTAGATTCAAAATATTTCTCTGCGTTTTATTTGCTATTAGTCAGTAGTTGCACGTGTATATGTTACTCGTAATAAATTAGTCTGTGCCAATTTCGCAAGATAAGTAACAAAGAATTTAATATCCACCAGATTTTCAACAGCGATGAAACAGGTTTATATTTTAAACTCACCCCAAGAACAACGTTTAAGCTCCCGCATGAAAAGGGAGTGCACTGTTGAGTACATGCATGCCTTATTACTAAAATTCGGTTCAAGTTAGGCGATAAACTACCAATAATGCAATATTGAATGTAGAACTGAATTATAATGAAAAATATAGTGATTCATTATTAAAACATAATCTTGTGAAATATATTACTTCATGTTCTTTCTTGCATATACTTGAATGTTGTTAGGGTTAGAGTTAGAGTGGGATGCAAGTAATGGAGACTATCTAATCACAATTTAAAATCAGTCTTCTACTATATTGCTTCAACTTCTAAATGTAAAAGATAACATAACAAAGTGGAAATTTCCTCTTGTTAAAAATATAAATTTTTGCCTAACGATTTGCAAGTTTGAATAGCAAAAAATAAAACCATGGTAATAAATATTGAGTCTACAGAGAGCTGTCTATAGGTATTTAATGTAACAAATATTACAAATTTTCTTAATCTACATAGTTCTAACGCTAATACATTTGCTTGGCACAAGCAGAAATTAATTTTTCCCATAAGGATTTGACTAAGCAAAGTGGAGCTTTTTCATATACTAAATTGTGGTTAATTTAAAAAAATTCTCAATTGAAATTTAAATAGTTTTTTCACAATAATTGAACAATTCCTATTCTTCATTTTAATCCTCATTAAATTTGGGTCTTTATATCCTAAGGAAATAAGTGTTTATTAGGATTTGTTTCATTGTATTTAAATGTAGTTTCTTAATAATATGTACGTAAGAAAAATATTTCAATAAGCATAGAAATGCATCAAATCAACATTATAAATGAAATAATGCAAAAGAGTATATTTATTATTTTTTGAAGTATACTATACTGGCCGTACTTTTGGTTTCTTAACACTAGAAACTTGACAATAGGTCCAAATTACCATTAAAAATTGTTTGTTTGCTTCATCATTCATTTAGTAAATACACTAGCAGATACATATATTTCCAAATCTATTGAATTTGCGATTTGCAAAAATTTTGTTTCTATTCCATAATATTCGCATTTGAACCAGCAGACGTAATTTTTTCTCAAGGAGTACTCGCTGTTATAGTGTTGATATCTATCTATATATATATATATATATATATATATATATATATATATATATATATATATATATATATATATACATATATATAGCGTAAATGCGTCGAGAACAAAAATGAGGAACGAAGAACGGCGTAGAATTAGGTGCCGATGCCACTACAGTAGGCCCTCGATTATCCGGACTCGACATTTGGTTCATAGATATACACGTGCATATGTAAATGTATATGTAATCAAAAATCAATCACAAGACACAATTTATTCAACAAATAATCTATAATTGAATACAGGTACATGCATATAATTTTGTTTGATTTTCTGTTTCTTTGCCAATCGATTTGTTTGCTTTTCAGATTAAAGATTACAGTAATTATGGGTGCCAAGCGGAAGAAAGTGGTGTTGTCCGTAGAGCAAAAGATCGCGGTGTGTGAGGAATTGAAAACAATGCCACCGCTACGCATGTGCATGAATACAACATCGGCAAATCGACCTTATACAAAATCAAGAATTCTTAGGAAAAACTTCGGGCATTTGTTTAAAATGCATCGGGTAATTGCGGGCCAAGTTCAGCAAAAACAATGAAGCAGAGTTCCTATCCGAAATTAGATGAAGATTTATTTATCTGGATGCGTCAATTACGAGAAAAAAACGTCGCAATTACGGGTCCCATGTTGCGGGAAAAAGCGATGCTGTTATTCCCCAGGCTTTATCAAAACCAAGAGGAGAATTTTTATTCAAGTTCGGGATTTATTATGCGATTTTGCAAACGTAACCAGCTGTCATCAGTATCAATTCAAGGCGAAATAGTCTGCTGATCATATATCTGCTGACTCTTACAAGCAGTCATTTATTCAACGTGTGCAGCAATATAATATCCACCAGATTTTCAACAGCGATGAAACAGGTTTATATTTTAAACTCACCCCAAGAACAACGTTTAAGCTCCCGCATGAAAAGGGCGCGCCCAGTTGAAAAGTACCAAAAGGAGCGAA
>CABFPE010000141.1:564700-580412 GCA_900660155.1 Hofstenia miamia | reverse complement strand
AGAGAGAGAGAGAGAGAGAAATTCATCAGTGAACATTAATTATAACTTGATCATTAATTGTGACAGATTGGAATATAATATTTTTATATATTGTATAATTATTATCGAAGGAATGGACTAGATCTTTGACCGAGATATCCTTAGTTAAACTATGTACTGCTATTCAGAGAAGTTTGTCATAAAAGCTGTCAAATAATTGATTTATGTTAAAAAATTTCGCAAAAATGTAGCAGTTAATGCAAACCGGAAATTATAGTTCTTTTGAAGGGGTTTTGAAGGATAATTCCCCACTAATATTTCGAATTTGCTCCTAAAACTAATGAAAACTCTGAAAAAATATATTTCTTTCCTTTTTCAAATATAATTTATCTATAGTTGGAATTTTAAATAGCTGATCAATAATTCTTAATCAGTACAACAAACAAATAAACCTACACAAAACTACTTGCAGTGTAGAGATAGATAAAATTTGTGGAAAATTCTTACTACAACCAATAAAAAATAGTCATTATTTAACACTTTCAAAAGGAAACTAGCATTTATGTGCAATAGGAAAATTTCAGTAATGAAAGACTTTAGCTTCAAATGTTTTTGAATCCTTCATAATACAAGGGTGAAAAGTATAAGCCGTAACATTACATTGTTGTTTTCTCAATGTGGTAGGAGGATCAGTAGTCAATGGATCTTCCATGATGATCATTTACTTGCTGACACCGTCTGCACATTGATTCAACAAAACTTGTAATAAAATCAGCTGGGATATCAAGTAAGATGTCAGAAGCAACTGCTGCATCCAATGGATCACTCGACTGCCAAGCTTACTATTGACGAAAGCCCAGACATTCTCCATGGGGTGCAAGATTAGACTACAGGCTGGCAATGACATGACTTGGTCTCCGTGCTGCTGAAACCATTCATGGTGAGACGAGCCTTGTGACAGCTTGCGCTGTCCAATTGGAAAAAAGTCATTGTGAAAAACACAGGATTTATAGTGCATGCAATATCGACACATCATCAATCATACATGATGGCTTGGAGCAGCTACAAAGAAAGTGAACATGCTGGCTCAGTTATGGTCGAGAAAAACAATGCATTGGAAGCTAAGAAAAATCGTGAATACATTAAACATCTAAATGCAATATCTCACTGGGCAAGGTTCTTGCGCTTTGTGGACATTGGGAGATCGAAAAACCGCATAATTTGGCCAATTTTCTAGAACTGTGCGGCTTGCTTTCAAGGAAAAAGTTTGTGGTGGGCTCAAAAGTGCAAAATGTACTCATTAAGCTATTCAAAATGAGTTGATTAGTGTCATGGCTTATATAATTACTGAGGATACCATTAATGAAGTGAAGCAAGCTACATTTTTTGAAATTATTGCAGATGAATCATCAAGAACAAATGTCCACTGCTATCAGATATGTGTTAAATTCTAAAATTCCTTCGGAATTTCAAACGTTGCAAATCGTGGAATTATTGAATGTAACTCCACTTTGTCAGTACATACTGAATACTTTTTGTAGGAATCAAATTGACTAAAATAAATGCAACTTGGAGTCCGTGATGAGTAGACGTCTCGGTGGTGTACAAGCACATTTACCAGCCCGCATATGTGCTCATTGCTATGTATATTGTCGTAATTCCGTAATTTGATTCTTTTCGATACAGTGAAACATGTTGAAAAATTTTATTGTCTCCTGAAAGAATTTTTGTTTTATGAGCTCTATAGCTCTACATGTGTATTTACAGAAGCAACAACAGGAAGGCACAAAAAGTACAGAGAACTCAAACGATTATCTAACGCTTTTTGGTTTGCCGTTATGATACATATGTGGCAAGTTTCGACAGTTTTATGTCCATTCTTGAAACTTTATGACATCTTAGCAAGGAGACTAGAAAAAGAGGTTCAAATGCTGAAGGTCTGCTACTCCAATTAACAACAAACTTTGTGCTGATGACAATTATAAAGAATTACTGGCAACAATTGTAGGTATTGTAGAAAAATTACAATCAAAATACCTTGATTTTTCAAATCTCAATCACTTATTGTCTGGGGTAAGTGCTATTTTCAAAGACATACGAGCTGAATCACATGCTAAAGCGCTAAAGGAAAAAGCCCAATCTCTTTCAAATTCATGCAACTTTGAGAATTCACAAAATATGGAAGCAACTTGCGACGAAATGCGCTATTTGTTGTCATTGACAGATCTGTCGTAGAAATGATTGAACGACTTTAAAAATCAGTTTTTGCTTGCTTATCCCACCTTTTGAAACCCAACTCGCAAAATTTTTTGAAGAATCAAACAATTTATAGCACTATGTAGCGTACAATTATCCGCTGAAGATCTGGATGTTGAGCTCCAAACAAAAAAGACGTATGTTGATAGATGCACTGAGAGTCTGGAAAACATACTCGCATTTTACGAGCTTGTATCTCCTCATAAACTAGGTTTCAATAGTTTGCATAATTTTCTCACTATTACATTGACGTTATCGTTGATAATAGTAGATTAATTGTATGAAGAAAATTAAAAACTACCTAAGAAATTCAATGGGAAACGAGCGTTTATCAGATCTACTTACAGCATATTGTCTATTTAGAATTATCGCGTTAAGGAACTTTCAAAAGACAGAACTATTGATAACTTTAAATCAGTTTATGGAAATTTACGAATTAGACTTTCTTGAAAAAGTACATGTTGTTTTCTTATAAAATTATTTAGGAGCCTCCATAAAAATTTGCAAATCATAAAGACGCCCCTGTGATTGATTGTAGGCTTGCGTCTTTTAATTTTACTATTCACATAATTATTATAAGACGGTACAAAAAGAAATGATTTTGTGAAATTTCAAGGTAGTAAACTTCGAGGACGTAAAATTCAAAGCCTTCAAAAAATCTTAGAATCCTAACCCTAAACCTAACTCTACTCTAACCATGATAAAAGGCATTTTCACGTCTTAAATATTGAATTTTCCAACCTTGAATTTCCGGTTTTGAATTATATAACATAGAGCTTTGAGCTTTCCAGCCTTGAATTTTCCAGGCTTGAAATCCCAAGGTACCAAAAGAAATGAATTAAAAATTTTCAAATAAATAGCACTCTGATAATACCTTTTTTTTAGGAAATTTATAGTTATAAATATGCTCTTAATATTAATATTTAGTTGTCCTTTGAAAATATTTTATCAATAAACAATACATATTATATATATATATATATATATATATNACATACGATTTTCATTGTGTAAATACTGACTGTCCTATACGACATAACAATTTAATTGGTTACTTCCTAACAAATTTCGAATTAGTTTTTAAATCCTTCATGTTTGAATCATTCAGTGACCATGCTCTTTGCACATATATAAGTAATATAACTACCAAAGCCAATAAATTTAAAATAATTTATGCAAGAGATTATCTAAATTATTCAGACGAAATAATGGAAACACTTTTGAAAAACATATCGTTCAACTATTTATATATACACACATTAAAATCTGGATCTTGCATGATTAATTATATTTCAAAAGAAATTTGCAATGCAGTTAATAAAGCGGCAGCAATTAAGTACTGCAAAGTAAACTTAAAAGCGCGCAAATTTGCTTTATCAAATGTCGACGATAGTGACATACATGAACTAGTAAGTATTAAAAGAAAATCGTTTGATCTCGCTCAAACAGAACCGACAACAACTAATTGGACTAATTACGAAAAATCAAGGAGGATTATTAAACAATTAAGAAGTAAAAAATCTCGACTTAAAACAAAAAAGGCTCTTCAACTTCAATAAACTAAACAATACAAACGAAAAATGGCGATATATTCATAAAATTTTGGAAAAGGTAAAGGAATTTCAACTGATATTAATGAATTAAATATTAATCACCAAACTACAAGAAAAAAAACAAGAATAATAGACCACCTAAATACAACATTTAAGGAACTTGGCAATTTCAATTTTCCCCAATATAAGAGAAAGAAAAATATTAATAAATTCCCAGGAAAAACATACTTTTCTTTTAGACTCATAAATGCAAATGAACTAGAAACCATAATATAAAAATTTTGACACAAATAAATCAACGGCATCCTATAATCTTCCAATCTTTATTATTAAACGTAATTTTCATGTCTTTAGTGAACATCTACTATTCGCATTTAACCAATGCTTTATTGATAATGAATTCCCGGATATATTTAAGAAATTTGACATAAGCCCTATATATATAAAAGGCGACCCTCTAAATGCACAAAATTATAGGCCCATTTGCATTGGCAATCCATTCAGTAAACTATTTGAATAATTATTAAATAATCAAATAAATTTATATTTGATACCTTAAAATATTCTTTCAAAAAAACAATTTGGTTTTCGTAATAGTTATATCACTCAAGATGCAATTTTATCAATATCAGAACAAATAAAATCTAATTTAACCCTAAGCAAATCTAGTTGTGTTGCACCCCTGATTTGAGCAAAGTTTTTAACTCAATGAATTTTGACATATTAAGGGACAAATTAATATATTATAACTTTGATAACAAATCTGTTAACTTAACAATGACTCCTTAAAAATTGACAGCAAAGAAGAGTTATACTTAATGGTAAAAAATCAAAATATATTTTAACGGACCGTGGGGTTCCACAGGGCACAGTTCTTGGACCTATTCTATTTTCAATCTATGTTAATGACATAACTCAACAGGTAAAAAACAGTAAAATTTATCAATATGCAGATGATACCTGTCTTATAATTACTGATATAAATGCTTTTAATGCAACTAAAAATCTCCAATATGACATCGAAAATTTAACAAAATATTTCTCAAATAATCAATTGAAAGTAAATATTGAAAAAACACAATGTATAATATTCTCCCCTAAGACAAACAGAAATTTCACAAAAAACATAGAACTTAAATTAAATTATGTACCAATAAAGCAAAGCGAATCTATTAACCTTTTAGGTGTTGAAATTGACAATGATTTAAATTTCGAACAATTCTTCATGGCTAAAATTAAAAAAAATGGCTTCTGGAGCTAGGTATCTTTACCATCTCAGAAATATTTCAATTACGTACCACAAACAATTAATAAATGCACTCTGCCTTTCACACTTTCAATATTGCTTATTCCTCTTTACAAATATTAATTCAAAACATCGCATCCTCCTGTCTAAAACTTTTAATTGGTCCCTTAAAATACTCAATTTTGCACAAAAACATGACAATGCATCCGATTACCGATTAAAATACAAAATATTATCTCCTTATTATCAAATTCAAATGTTATCAATATTTTTTAAATTCAAATTTGGTCAAGCCGCAATTTCATTTTTAAAACATTATATTAAATTAAATGAACGTTCTCACACATTTCTATGCTTGGATAAACATTCCAATAGTTTTCACAAAACGGCAACTAAATTATGGAGTAACTTAAATAGAGAAATTAAATTTGAAAAAAATTACAAAAAATTCAGAAAGAAATTGCGAACATTGATCATATTGACTTTTTAAAATTTAAGGCAAATGAAATGTCTGAAATAAGTGATCTCTACTATTATATAAATATATTTGGTGACTTTAATATAAATTATTTTAATAATCTTGAAAAAAATCGTTAAAGAATTTGTACAACATACGATTTTCATTGTGTAAATACTGACTGTCCTATACGACATAACAATTTAATTGGTTACTTCCTAACAAATTTCGAATTAGTTTTTAAATCCTTCATGTTTGAATCATTCAGTGACCATGCTCTTTGCACATATATAAGTAATATAACTACCAAAGCCAATAAATTTANTCAGAAAGAAATTGCGAACATTCCTCTTTAAAAGACAATGCCTACTTAGCGACAATCGTACACGACATTCATTTGAAAATTTTGTATAAAATGCACACACAACACACATTTTAATATTATATATATTTATTATATTTGTAAATGGCTTTTTGCAGTTTTGTAGTTTATAGTTTTTGTACTAGTTAATTGTAGCAATAAATTGCTTTTGAATCTTATTATTATCAAGCAATTTATTAAAAAAGATTAAGTCTAAATCTCTAGATATAAAGAGATAGGTAGTAAATGTATAATTCTAAGGCGAGTTATATAACCTTCAATAGAATTACTCCATTTGTTGCACCTTTTTTGAAACTTCTCAAGTTTTTTCATATCTGTTACTGAGGCATACCAAACTGGTGATGCATAAGTTAGCATAGAGAGAACATAGTTTTGTATAGTTGAGGCTTGATTGTAGCTGGTGAACTAAATGGGACAACTTATTTCATATACATAAAATGACCAGAAGCTAGTTTTTGAGAAATATGAGTGCCCCAAGATAAACCCTGGGAAATATGCAAACCCAAATCTTTTACTTCGATGCAATTAGTAAGGGCCTTGCTGAGATAATGGGAGTTAAATATGATACCTTCAGCTGATTGCATTGCCAAAAACTTAAATCATTAGCCCAGTCGAAGAGGCAAGATAAATCTAACTGGAGATCAGCAATCGAACTAATAATTAGCTTTACATCATCTACAAATAGAAATGGCATTGTTTGAAAACAGTTATCAGGAAGTTCATTTATGAAAGCGACAAATAATAGAGGTCCAAGTGCCGAACCTTGTTGTACACCACTTGTCACTATTTTCCATTGTGATTTATATTTAATTATTACTACTCTCTGATATCTATTATGCAGATACGATGATAACAGCTGCTTTAAGTCACTTTCAATGTTAAACGCTTGTAATTTACGTAGAAGCAAGTGATGTGGAACTGAATCAAAAGCCTTTCTAAAATCAATATACAAAACAGCAATGGGATTACTAGAATCGAAATGGGAATGAATGTAGTCCATGAAAATTAAGAGTTGAGTAATTGTGGATCTTTTCCGTATAAATCCAAATTGTGAATCAGTCAAATTATTACGAATTCAGGGGTAAAGGATATCAAACAATAACCGTTCAAACACTAAGCAGATCTTTGGTAGCAAATCAATGGGCCGATAATTAGATACAACATTTTTAGATCCAAATTTATGAATTGGACAGATATTGCTAAACTTCCAACATTGGGGATCAATGCTTGTACTAAGAATATGATTAAAAAATCTAGTAACATGTGGTGTAAGACAGTAGCATAATTACGGAGAAAGAATCTAGGTAGGTTATCAGGACCACAACCATTTGGTTTGCAAGAGAGGAGTGCTTTTTCTATATCCTTCATATTGAAATATGTGCTAGAAAGTGAATCTCGATTATATAAAAGTGGAATGATTGCTTCAGCCCGGGGTGAAAATACTGATATAAAATAACCATTAAATACTTCAGCAACTTCAATTTCACTTTTGGCAATAATGTCATTGAGAACCATTGGACGAGGGTGGCTTAAAGTTGAAAAAAACTGATGGAATCTAAAACATTGATTAATATTGCTCTTGTCAGAATGTGATTCTAAATATAGTACTTTGTGCTAATTGAGTGCAAAAGTTCAGTAGTGAGCGAGTTGTATTTAATAAAATGGCTTAAACTAGAAATTTTAAGATGTAACCATTTCGCAGTATTGACTTTGTGAACATTATGCGAACTGAAAAAAATAGGTAAGCAATATCGTTTCAGTCGCTTTCTTGTAACAAAGTTACAGATTATAGAAAAAAGTTTATTATACCACTTATACCCATAGCTAAGATTATCCAGTGGGATCTCAAAGGCGAATAAGGAAATTGCCAATGCTAGGGATAAATCTTCAGAACTTGCTTAAGAGTATGACAAAATCGGAGTTTCGTCAAAATTTGGATCGAATTTTGAAAAGTTAAGAGCTAATAGAGCATTTACCATCAATTCTAGGAAATATAATAGCATGGTCAGAGAAACTGTAACTTGCGGTGGCATAATCGTATATTTCAAGGTTATCAGAATCAGGGTGCAAAAGGGTCGACCCAACCCGCAGGTTGGATCAAAAAAAGTTGTGTCGGGTCGAGTTGTGGGTCACGCTTGCTCAGGTCGGGTCGGGTTAAGGGTCAACATTTTGAAAATTTCCGTGTCCGAAAAATGTATTTTTTGAAGAACTTCCCTGACATATTAGTGGAATACTAACCATGCATTTCCATTTAATATACCATCGATAATGCTATATACCTGCTCTTAAATCATGTTAGTATTGTCCAACATTTGCAAATACATCTCGTGTCAAAGCTGACTGTGTGACCCATGGGTTGGGTCGGGTCATGGGTAAATTGTCTGCTGGTCGGGTTGGGTCGTGGGTTAAAATATGTTTGCCACTCTGATCAAAATTCGACAACATCAAGAATATTACCGCTAACGTGCGCAGGAAAGTCAATTAGTTGTATAAGATTAAATTCAATCAGTTTATCCAGTATAGTGTTAACAAATTCATTAGATGATTACTTGGATTCCCTATCAGCATCGGGTAAATATCGATCACCACAGAGAATGACGTGACCATTGTTATCAGAAATAGAGTATTCTAAGAAAAACGAGCGAAATTCATGAAGATAATTACCTAAGCATCGGAGCACCAGGTCCGTAATGACTTTGATTGGGCGGAATGTAGAGACAAATAATAAGAAGGGCGAATTGATGAAGTAAAATTATACTAGAGCGTGCTAATTCATATTGAGAAGCATAATTCATTGCAAAATGCCTAATATGGCTGTGACAAAAAATTAAGCAGCCTCAATGTTTTTTAGAAGTTAATTGATCACTTCTAGCTGCTTCAAAAATTCGAGAGTTTGCGAATAATGCTTCTGTTATAGAAGAGACAAGCCAGGTTTCTGTCGAAATAACAATTTATCGTTATGATAAATTACGTATGAAAGGAGACTAAGACGTCGATCTAAGCTTATTATGCTCTGACAATTTGTATACAAACAATTTAAAGATAGTTAGTTACTTGGGGATGCAATATCTATTTCAATGTTATCTTGGTAGAGTTTTAAATTTCTGATTCGAAGACGAGATCTATCGATTCCTTCAAATGTTATAAGCTCATAACGTTTCTTGAGAATCATTTTTCTAGTTTATGATCTGATAAACTTAGACCTGCTTTTTCATGAATATTTTCTGATTATAGGTCCCTAAGCTTGTAAGCTTGGGCTACAAAGCAACCTTAACCCATTTAGATCCCAAATGAACTAAGATAGGACGGTGGAATTTACTTCTAAATTCACCGATACGAAACATGTTATAAATATTTTTGTTCAACGCCTAAAAACGTTAAAATTTGCTTGAGAGAATTGAAGTCGTGATTCAATATATCAGCTTGCCGAAAACTATCCGATTCTTTGATTCCAATTAATATATTCGACGCTTATAGCTATGTTCATTGCTATCCTGTTTGTACTTATTGAAATTCATATTTATCTTATCTAGAAGATTGCTAGATTATTGACAATTTTCCGCAAGCAAGTTCTTAGTTTCATCTAAAAAAGTAGAAAAGTCTTCCTTACCCGACAAATCCAAACAAGAATATTGAACTTCACGAATAAACTCTTCTTTATTATTCTTATCCACACAAATATTGCAGAAGGTGAAAAAATGATCAGGATATCTCTTTGAAAGTTCATAACTTCCAACCATAAACCATAGCATGATTTCGTTCGGTGAAATTTGGTTGTGCATGAATAACATTTATAAACCGAATACTCTTCTTGTAAAACATTGTAACATGTATTACAAATGCTTTTGTGAGAACCAGTGTTTTTTCCATTATTTGATTGACAGTAATCCTTGTTTAGAAACTTAGAGAATTCGTGAAAACTGCAAAAAAAATTTTGTTTTAGATGCTAATAAATTAATAGAGATATTAAGAGAAATTATGTCTCCAACCGTTCAGTTACCAAACAAATAAAAGTATTAAATTATAATTCAAATGGGCCTGGGCTTGGCTTGGCTGGGACTAAGCATTTTATTTGTCTTAATCTAGGCTTGGGCTGCGTCTCACAGCTGGAAGTGGTCTTTTTCCAGGACCGAAACTGGACTGACTGGAGCTTCTAAGTCAGTACCGGAACGGATCGGATCCGATCGTTTCTTATTTAGCACTTTTTCGCCCACGGTCCTCCTCAGACGATACTTTGCAATGAACTGTAGTTCTGATTTCAAAATGTTTGCTATTTTCAACATTTTACTAACATTGGGTGTTCATTCAATAATGAAATACGACTTAATTCTGTAACAAACCTAAATTATTATTAATTAGGCAGTTTATACGCCACTACTAGAGTGACCAAACTATTAAATGAGAAATATATATCTGATAAAATCAAATTGTTTTTGTCGAAGGTGTTGATTAATAAAATTAGGCAAGCAGCAATGAATAACTTGGCTTTGATATTTAATTAATGTGTCGAATGATTTGGGTGTTTTTGTATTAAAAATTGTTATTGAACATTATAACTATGAGTACATTATATTGAAATAATAAAAAGAATGTAAATTTCATACATTTGCCTATAATCTTAGGAAATCTCAAATCGACAGGACCGCAATATTTCAGGACCGGGCAATGCTTAACTACTAGACCTGACCATTTCCAGAACTGCTGAGACTATATCATTTCACTTGGAACTGAGAGTTCAGTCCATTTAAAACCCTGGGTAGATCCTAGAGCTATAGATCCTAGACTCAAATTTTCATAGAGTGTAAATACGTTTTGTAGCCAAAACAACATATAGCTTCTTATTTTAGACAGGTTACATTTTTAACTCTGATATTTTTTCAATATTGGTAAAAATTTTAAAGGTAGTTGGAAGAGTCAGGGCCTGCAAATACTAAGTAAATATTTTCTTTATTTGAAGAGTTTCTGGTATTATACTAAATTTTCTTCCATTATATTCCTTAAATGTGTCGTCAATTTTTTTAGATGATAATGGCGTCAAGGTTAAGTACACTAAGACTCCTAGCGAGTTCACGTATGATGCCGATTATCTATTGGTGACTGTCAGCATTGGTGTTCTTCAAAAGGAAAGGATTACATTCACTCCAGCTCTGCCAACTGTAAAAATAGAGGCGGTTAGTTTTATATAGTGCGTATTTAACTCCAAACAACACAGGTATTGTTTACAAGCTCATAGCACACTAAACAGTAAAAATATCTAAAATCTGAAAACAATCCTGGATAGGCAACCGGTGGGACGTGCCTGAATCAAATTCAATGATTGTAATTAAGAACTATTTACGTGCAGTAAACTTAGTACATGCATATGTAAAAGGTAAAGCAAAGCAACACGAATTTCATTTGGATTGTATCTTACAAAAATATAATCAATTGAATAGCTTAGGAAAAGCTTATAATGTTTATTCTTGTACGATTGCTATATATATATATATATATATATACATGTATATATATTTATACACTCTAAAATACATTACTGGCTTTTAAATCAATGCTCTTCATCTTCTAAGAGAATTAGTTCTAAAATTATGAAACTAGTCAGTCTTCAGCTTAATGTCATTTTTATTGTTACACTTGATGAATAATATTTAAAGTTTTTTCAAAAATATATACAAGGATAATTAAGTCTGTAATGAATGGGTGGATTTCTGGAGTTTCCAAATCCTGCATTTTTAGAGATACAATAATGAGTAACAGCCATTTAAAACAAAATTAAAAAGCAAGTCATAGAATGTGACAAAATTGATTTTAAATGTTCTGAGAAATTTGTACCATTTCTTGGTATTGTTGGTGAATGTGCACCCATGAAATGGTGAATTTGTATTTTTTTGAAGAAAATTCGGATTTTTAAAATTCATTCAAATTTTCTCTATAAGTAAGATTTCGATACTCATGATTTCTAAATTCCATGGAGTTATCACCTAAACCTGAACCATTTGTTCCACAGTTAAACTACCGAAGCCCTATTAAGAATCGTTCTTCGCAAAGTTAGAGATCATTCCGTTTACAACGGCTCACCACAGATCAGAATTTCAAAACGTAAGTGAAAGAATAGACACTTTTCTATTGTGTTAGTTCTTTCAAATTTTGTAAATATTTATTTCTTCGGGAGTTATGAACGCTTGCAACATTTTTGAAGAAATATCATACATTTAAAAAAAACCTGGGTATTTTATCTGAACCAGCCGATAACCTTTTGCACATATTCAAAGAATTTTGTCCAACCTCATTATGAAGTTTGGAAATCGTGAGCCAATGACACATCTATTGATGACTGTGTGTAATATTGGAAAGTTGTACTAAGGCTTTATTATTGTGCTAAAGTATTTGAAAAGATTGACTATCTTCCCTTGAAAATTTCAATTTTTTAAAAAAGTTTCAGGTAATCATGATGTCTAGGGGTCATGGAAGCAACAACTAACCTCAAATGGCTCACTTTTTTCATAGACCATCAAAAACCATTGTGGTGTGTCATGCGGAATTCATGGTTTTGCCATTGTCTGTATCAGGGTTGATGCATCCGTAAAAGTGCTCCTTAATGGGATCATGATTGATTGTTATTTTAAAACTTAAATGAAAGAGATGACACCTCGTATCTTGTGGTGCTTCGTGAGTTATGAGTTCTTACATTTTTTTCAAAAAATCATAAAAAATTACGAAATTCCAAAACTGGTTTGCATAAAAAAATTCTACCTTCTCAGCAGCCCTGATATTTAAAGGGTTTGACGGCACTGTTCAGTACCTTTTGCAACTGAAACTATAACCCTTATTTGGATGTCCTATGTCGAGTGAAATTTCTTCCTTGAACACCTGTTTTTAAGTCAGACATTTTTAAAAAGGTCGTCTTAACATACGAGCACCAAATGATTTTTCAAAGCAGTACATTTTCCTCAGAGTTGCGAAGCCATTCCTTATTCTCATCTTAAGTTCTTCATGTGGAAATTCGTTGAAGTGGGGTCAATTCATATACTATAATCGAATTAAGAATTTTTTATTCAGTGGCATACGCAATGCGTCATTGTGAAATGTCTTCTTTCATGTTTTCCACATTGATTGTTTAAATAAAAGGTTTTCTTAAAATTCATAAAATATTAAAAATTAAAGTGGTGAAATGTATTTTGAATATATATTTTTTCAATATTTTGATAATTTCAAGTGGTTTCACACCGACTTTTGTCACTCAACTTCGATCACAACTGAGATGTCCCTGGTAAGAAAATCCTTCATGCATCTTTGATTTATTATTTTTAACATTCATAGCTGATAACAGGACATTTATTTTTGTTAAAATGCTATTAAGCATGTATGCAGTGAGATATATGGCTCTGTTATTGCCTTTTACTATACTTTCAAAGCCTTCCTTCAAATTTCTTGTTACAGGTTTGATAATCAAAGAAATTGGTGGTTAGTTTATTGTTCCAAGAATTTAGTCAATAATCTAATACATAAGTTCAATTAATGCTGCAACATGATTGGTTGATAAAATGCATATGCCATATTGAAAATTATATGGTTCTAAGTAATGAACGGTTTGCAAAATTTTATTTTGAATTGGAATCGGCAAAACATAAATCTGATGACGTCCTTACTTTCTTAAAAACCGGAATCCCTCATTCCAATGTACCGCCGTGAGTGTATATGCAAATAATTACGCAAAAAAGCCATAACCTTTTCGCGAATAAACTATTATGTGATAAGCAAGCTTTGTCATATTTCATTTTGTTGTAAGTTGCAAAAGGCTTCACCCTTGTTTCGCAGAATCAATACCTTAAGCATATAGTCTTCCAAAAGTTCAAAATATTCAAAGAACCTGAGCAACTTCATGAACACTAACCAACAAATGAGTTTACCATATAGATTAGACATAGCCGCAGGAGAACCAATAGTGCTCAAAGAAGTACATCTAACGCATCAGTAATAAGAATAAATCACGTCAATTCTTGTGAGACGAACTCGTTAGTCTCTACAACTCAACATGACAAATACCACCTATCAATGAAGTACGCAGATTACTACGATAATTAGTAATTAAAGCAGTAGTTTCACTGCTTTTCTTTAAGTTTCCATAAAGCTACTTTCTGATCTGACCTGCTTCGGTATCAGACCTGTACTGATTTAAGCCTGTATAAACTTGATGTTCATAGAGAAAGTGATGATATAAAAGTGACCTCATCCTCTTATAGAATAATGTTTTCCCCTATTTGTTTTACACTACCTGAATGCAAACATCGTTTTTAGTTATTAACATAATCTAAAATACAGAATATCATTCCAGTAAATAGTTATTTGTCAGATTTAAGTAGTCAAGTAACCATAGTAACATATTGATTTTATCTAAGATGTCATTTGATACATAGTACAATTTAGCCAAAGCAGATGTAAACTTGTTATTGTCATTGGTTAAACAGGTAAACCCTATAATTCCACTGGAAGCTAATCATAAATCAACAAAGCGCTTGTGATTGACTTTTGCCTAGATGTAACACAGAAAATATATACTGTTATCATATCCTCATCAATTACATTTGATGATTTACTCCAGCCTATTCTACATTTCGCATATGTAGTGAAGATATCAGCTAAGTAAAGTGCTGGTAACAAACCATTCTGATTTAAAAAAATCAAATGAATATGAAATTGATCAAGCTAAATGGATATTTTCAAACCAGTTCTGATCCTATTTTGACCTGGACCTCAACTACAATGATTCAAACCTCACTTGGATCCTTACCTGACCTGATTAATCCTGATAGGTCTGATCTAAGATCCTGACCTAACTCAACACTAGATCAAGCTTACTTTGGATAAAGGTAAATTTGTTAATTTGTGACACTGGATTTTTACAACAAACTTAAAAGTACATGCATATATACAAGCCTGTCACTTTACCATGCAACAGCCACAAATAAGAAAATTAAATAAATATATAATATTTAAAACAATAAGGCTATGCTAAATTCAATATGTCTGAAGACCTAACTTTCAATTTTTAGATCAAAAATGATTATGAAATGGGGAAGTATTTAAACATATATGCAGAATTCAGTGGAATTTTTTGGAATACATCATTTGAACACTTTGCTTACATTCAAAGTGAACCTGGAAAATTGGGATCTGCTATTATTAACATCAATAGTGTAAGCTTGCGAAGCGAAAAGTCTTCCTCAAATCCTTATATCCTGCAATTTGTAGTGGTTGGAGACGAAGCTGATCGGGTTGCTGAATTAACTTCGACTGAGGTAATGCTAGATAGATGTTCTACAATGCCTTCGATAATTACAATCTGTATTACTTTGCACTTTATATTGTAAAATAGAAATAACCATAACATCACACTAAATTTCATAGTCAATAGAGTGTTTTAGCCAGATTTCAAAATCTATGCGATTTTTCATTTCGATATTGAGGCAATGAAAGAGGAGTTATTCCAACCCTAAACAACCTCGTGTACTTTTAATGGCGCCTTATTTGGTTAATATATTTAAAATATTTCTTTGAAGCCTATTTGAAAATTTGTAAAACTTGGGATTTATGCACATCATTTCGTAAGTTTACATCTCTGTTATCGTAAAAATTTGTGTAAAAAATATTCTTGGGTTCGAATTAACTACTAAAATACTTTTTTCAATGAAATATTCGGTTTCTGCGAAAACAGTAAGATTTTTCCTTTAGCTATTATACATATAATAAAACTGTCTAAAGCCAATGGCTTAAAATTATATATATATATATATAAATATATATATATATATGTATATATATATATATATATATATATATAT
>CABFPE010000141.1:541957-564648 GCA_900660155.1 Hofstenia miamia | reverse complement strand
TATATATACTATAGAATTATATATATACTATAGAATATTTCCTAATGGCGTCCAATGATCCACAGTATATAGTGCGAACAGATATGCCATCTTTAGGTAAACTTCAATTTTCATAATTTTTGTATGCATATTTAGACACTTACATGTGTAATATAATTGCAAAATCGTTTTTTTCAAAAAATTGCAAAATATAGAGCACCAGTATAAAAAATTCTACAGCACCAGAATAAATCATCGTATTAGATATTTGCAAACTATTCAGATGTATTGTAATGAATAACTTTCATTTTATACTATTTACAAAACACTAAGCCCAAATTTTCAATCTTTATTATTAACAAGAATAATTTTCAGATATATGTAATGAATGTATTTAGTTGAAAAATGAAATATCTGCTTTGGTAAAGAAAATGTGGGCAAGTGCTACAGTACCCAATAATATATACACAAAATTATTTAATACAACAAATTTTTATGGAAGCATCGCTACACCTACATTATCTTTCAACCCTACTTCTCGAGTGAAAGTCTGCAGTCCTCTGAAGAATAGGGTTTTCTTTGCTGGCGAAGTTTGTTCTGACAAATATTCTATATCAGCCGTTGCCGCCTATCAATCAGGACTTATTGCTGCAGGCAATATTAACATGGCATCGAAAGGAGCCGTTTTCCCGGAATATCAAATGGTAAATAATCTTATAATTTAAGTTTCTTAATATTTGACATGTCCTTGCTTCATCCCACATAGCCTAGCGATTTTTGAACAATTTTCATGATATTATAAAAAATTTTAAATGCTTACAGTTTAAAACTCATTAAAGCTATGCTCAATCTGAAATCCCAAGAGAGGAGAGTCTCCTCTTTCTTTTGCGTTCTAAATGCTCGGACTTTGCGAATGGCACTCCTCAATAGGTTTGAAATACCTTTGCACATATCAAGGAACAGTCAAATTACTTTGTTGCTTCCATAGGCTCAATACTTTATAAATACATGAACATTAGGTACTGAGAGAATTTAAATCTTTTTCAAATTTCGAAGTTTTCAATGAAAAATATTTAATTTTTTCAACTATTTCATGGACAGCAATACGCTTTAATAGAAATTTTTACAATTGCAATAAATCATATTTCCAAATATACTTATACATGCACCAAGATTTTGAAATTTGCTAATATGCTTGGAGAGAATTCTTTGTAAATGTGGAAAAACGGTTTGTACTTTAAAACGTATCTCCAGGCTGCTTAAGGTTAAATGATTATATGTACTAATAGTAAGAATCTCAGAAAATTGCAATTCATATTTTACAACGGTGCAATTGAGCATGAAAGTCATATAATATACATTTTTGGTGCAAGTCTGAATGTGATGTAATTCGAAATTTTCTAGATCTATCAAGAACATATTTGTATGAATAAAAAATTTTGCCATTTAATATCAATGCTAAAAAATTATTCGTGCACTGATTTCTAAATCTGAGTATGGATTTATGCCACATATATCTAGTGCTCTCTCCCTTCTACGATTTCCCGATAGTGTCTATTCTCACTTTGATCAAATGGTTCCTCTTTTTAGCGTTTATCTTGACTTTCAAAAAGCTTTTGATAAAGTGCCTCATTGTATCTTACTGAAGAAGCTTTCGAAATTTGGCATTGACTCTTTTTTCAGATCGTTCATCTCCGATTATCTTTCTTACGTCATTACTTTTGGTGTAAATCAAGGTTTGATTCTTGAGCAAATTCTCATCACAATATTCATGCCACACGCTAAATGCATATGCTGATAATACTCTTATTTTATCTTCTTTTTCTAATAGCAAACAGTCATGCATTGTTCAGGCTGACATCTGATCATCAAATAATGGGCTTCCATTCAATATCTCCAAAACCGAAGCTCTTCTTTTTTGTTCCTCTAAAACCTTCATATCGCCTGTTTTTATTTAAATGATACTCCAATTCACTTTAACCATAATGTCTGCGATCTTGGTGTAATAATTTCCTCCTCACTTTCCTGGTTAAAGTGTGTTTCATTAAAAACTAAGAATTTCTCATCTACTCTTTATTTCCTTATGTCATCACTGACGAGTTCACTTAATTCTTTTTCTAAATTATTCCTATTTAAATCAGATTGTTTCTCCACTCTCTCCTAAAATTCGCAAGGCTGGTTTAAAATTGATCTTCTTGTACTAAACTTGACAGGCTTTTACATGACGGTCTTTGCTGGATCTTCTCTTCTAACCAAACCTACTTAAAGCTTCTTAGATTTTGAATATAAATGCGATTTCTTCCCATTCTGGACCTGCTTCTCGGTATACTTTTCTCCGTGTAACTTTATTTTAAGTTTTTTTATTTGTATACACCACTTTGTTATTACAGAATTTTTTTAGTGTATTAGATTAGAATTTAGTTTCGGCAAATTGTGTGTGGAGAATGATTACTTTGCATATAACTTATAGTGCATATTACAACCTTCCAAACAAACTATTACTACACTAAATCAAGATTCTGATTTATTGTTTATAAGCAATGTCGTTTTTAGGAATTCATTTTTTTGCTTTTCTAGTTGGAAATTATTATGAAGAAAAATTTAAATTTTTTTATTGAATGGATAGGTATATCAAAAATTGCCGTTGAAAATAAGAATTACCTCAGTATTGATAAGACATTTTTGATGATTTTCTTGAGTGAAATAGTTTCATCTGAAAAATACTTAGCTCAAACGATACTTAGCATTTAGAGTGAAAAATTAAGTTTGAAGTTATGCTTCTTAATGTATACATATTGATATGCGAATAAGAATATAATTATAGTGATATTAATGCAATAATGGAGAATAACGGAAAAATTAGTAAAATGTAGAGTATTCCTGATAACAGGACCATTAAAATTCCGTTAACATGTAGAACCAATTAGTTTCTCAATTTTCAATGGAATTAATATTTCAACTATGCCAATATTTGATGATTAGATAGTGTACTAAAGGAATATAACATTTATCATATACGTATTTTATAAAGGAATAGTATGTTATGATGTAAATGGTATCTACTTGTAAAAGTGATGTTAACTTTGTGAAATTCTGTTACCCAATAGTTTTGTGTTCATAGATCAAAGAAAATTGAATTTCTCAAAAAATCAATTCTGTCTCATTCATGAACCTAATAAGGAGTCCCACATGACAAATTTTAATAAAATAATAAATAATTATTGAATGAGTAGCATCCACTTTAACAAATAAAAATCTAATTCCTTATTTTTGAGCTGACCCTTAATGCATATCTATTAAACCCATAACCAGAAATACTATATAGTCTAATCTAAATGAATTAATGTGTTAATAGTTTCTACATTGTATGTATGAAGGGGAAAAATTTGGTGTATAGAAATTATTCTGAAAAATACTTTTTTATCTGCTTGACAGCTTACTGTGTTGACACTACAGGATATTTCAATATTAACTTCAGTAAAATGAAGTAGAATATTTGTATTTCTATCATACATTTTTTAATCGCGGAGCAATTAACTGACTTTATTTGATATCAATCACATTTGTTAAGCAGTTTCTGCCGAATTTTGCCAAAAATTGTTTATTTGCGGAGTTCTTAGGTACAAACATTATTTCTGAGTGTTAATACTCATGAGAAAAACGAATCGGAAGCATTTTGGTTTCAGAAATCTTGAGCTCTGTTGATGTATTGCCATTTTGCATAGTATAATAAACCTAATTTAGGAAGATTCTACTAAATTTAAGGGTTGCACAACAAAATCTGCCATGAATTACAACCCAGCTGCCGAAGTTGATGATGGAAGTTGCATGTATTCCAAAGATGGCAGCAGTGAGCAAAGCGGTGATGAAAAAGAAAGTTCAACGAATGCTTTTGCAAAGATGATAATGTCGTTCGTGGGCGTTTTTATGTTGTTTACCATAATATTTTACATCTTCTATTTCACATCACGTCATTTTCGAAAATATGAATACTAAATAATACGTTTCTTTGGAGTGTAAGAAAATCTTGATTAAACAAATATTGATGTTGTTTTTGTCCATGGTTTCTTAGTTGGCTTTACTGATTTTGTTTCTAAGCTTTTTTAACAAAATACCCCTTTGCACGTTTTCTTCATGAATACATCATTGTATTTTTCAATTCGGTCAGTATCTTTTATAGCCGTTTTATAGTGGTTTATAGTGGTATAACTCGTTGTAAGACGTCCTAAGAAGCGTCTTCCACACGTCTTGTAAAACACAATTTCTAAGCCCATCTACTGTCCACCAATGATTGTGTTAAACGTTTTCTAAACGTCTTTTAAATCATTTCTAGACAGGTCTTCTACACATGACATAGTGTAACATCGGTAGGTACTGTTTCTAGTATCGGCCAGCTCACGCGCTTTCGTGTTTACTAGTGACTAGTTGTTTGTATGTTTGTAAATATTGTTAATACGCATTGTACATAAGACACACCAAAGCATCTGTAACTAGAGAAAAAAGTTCAGTTCAATCGTATTCCCTTGTTACTTAGTTAGAATCACTGTTGTTCTAGTTAATGTTCACCTAAGCGACCTTCTGCTTTGACTTTAAGTCTTCTGGCATATTTCTCTCTAGATTTAACCCAGTGATTCTATAATAGATGCCATTTCTCAACGTCTTCTAAACCATTTTAAGACGTGTCATAAGACGTATTCTAAACGTTTTATTGTTTATTGGATATTGAAAAAAGTGGAAATTGAGGTCCATCATAATCCACTTATTCAAGACACTTCTTAGGTAATCTAATATATCCAATGGTCTACGCTATGTAATGCATTGATCATTTTATTGTTTTTTATAGAGGTGTACAATCAGCCATTTCAAGTATATATATATATATATAATATATATAATATATATAATATATATAATATATATAATATATATAATATATATAATATATAATATATATATAAAATATTTTCAAAAAAATTCACGGAGCTCCGCCCCGCTATTGGTCGCTTACGTAATCACTAGATAACCTGTCTCGCCAGAAAATCACGCTGCGCTAATTAAAATGGTGTGCAATCTTCGTAAAATTTCAAATTAAATTATAGTAAGGTCAAAATCCCATCAGCCTCTCTTGAATGTGTGTCGAACACCTTGGTATTAGACATCTCTGTGTAAAATTTCAAGAAAATTGCTAACACTAGAACGGCGATTACTTTAAAATGCTGTAATGAGATATAACTTTTATATTGTTAGAAAAAGTTTTCAAACTGGAGCCATAAAACTATGATAATTTATGGCCAAAACTGTAGTGTCATTTATAATTTGAAAAGATAAAATAATGGGTTCGGAAGAAATTTGACTTTATACCTAAAAATACCACTGACATTAATTGATGTATTCAATTTTCATGTTGCGCACGCAGCTGTGCCTTACTTGATATTGGATCTGTATCGTCTGTGCCGGATGTTCAGTCTGCTCTGTTTCAGCCTCTGAGGGGGAAGAAATTCTAGCCAGTGCAATTATTTCATTTGATTAATTAGAATTATTCATCTTCCTAGTTTAGAAATCTTACTTTTAGATTTCAGGGATTACTAAATTGTTTTTATAATTTGCAATGTACAAAATTTTACTTAATTTCATCGTTATTAAACTTGTCTTGAATTTTTGTATTTTATATCTTAATTATTTTGATTGTAACTACATTACCATTAGTTTAAAATAAGATAAGATATTCTTTATTCAGATAAATATTTACAATTAATAACTGGTAGTTTATATGAATTACGTCAAAAATATACAATTATACATACAAATACATACAAAAGCAAAATATACTATACAATAAATTTAATAGGCTAAGGAGAAATTACTAGATTTCAAATGCGGGCGGTTGAATAATCATTGCTGTCGAATTTGTATCTTAGGCATGATTGTTCTGAGACATACTTTTCCTTGAGGTAAATTTTAATTTGCTTGTTAAAAGCTCTTAGTTTTTCAATGTCAATTTTCTTTATCTCCTTAGATAATGAATTCCATGTTCGGATAGCGGTAGTAATGAATGATTCTTGTAAGACTTTTTTTCTGTAGTTAAGCAGGTAGGATGTTTTGATCTGGAGCTCTGTTTATGAATAAAACCAGGGATTGAAATCGTTTTATAAGGTGGCAATTTTTTTGATGAGTTTAATAAATGTCAACATAGTATTCAAAATGACAATCTGTTTGGAGAAAGGATTTATTTGGAAACATAGTCCTTAGTTCTTGAGGAATTTTTCTTTGAAACATTTAATGCCCATTTTAATTGCACATCAAGTTTCTTAAAAAAGCGTCTTTTACATATATCAGTAAATAATATATTTGCATAATTTAGATGACTCATTATAAATGCATGAAAAAATTGAATTATTGCTCCCAAGTACTACAGTTGGAATACTAGTATTATTGAAATTATGGACTAAGGCGGAAACATCGTAGTTATTCTTAGTGGGCTGCAAAATACAAAATTCAATTTTATCTTTATTTATAAGCAACCTGTGCGCCCTGAAATATGTACAAAATTTGTTACAATTTAATGTTATAGATTCAATTGCCATGTGCTGGGGTAGGCCCCGCAGACTTGTGAATGAGCCGAGCTTCTAACGAGCTAAGCCGAGGTAAGCCGAGCCGAGCTTGCTCAGAGTATTGGTTTTTAGCAAACCAAATTTATAGTGATGCATGTTAATTTGATTATGCAGATTTTTCTTATTTTTTCATTCAATATTCCTTTATTTTAATCTGATTTTAGAAATTTTTATTAAATAATAGGAAGAGCAATGGAAAAAATTCTGAGAGCACAATATGTTAAAAATTATCGAGCTGAAACGAGCCTCATTGAAAGATTTTATGTGGCGAGCCGAACCGAAATTATTCAAAATTTAAATGAGCCGAGCCGAGCTCAGAAATTATGGCTCGTTGGCACGTCTGAGGGCCCGTACCCATAAAAATAGGACTATATGTTTGTCCGTGCCCGTATCCTAAGCCCGTTATGCCAATATCTAAGTGTTTCTTAACTAAAATACTTGACAATCATAGCACCTATCAATGTAGTTTAATTCAAAAACTAACCCGGATGTACCGCCCAATTTGTGCTTGCACGAGGCGATTACTAGTGCAAAATTACGCCACTCCGTGTATCGCCATCCTCCATAAACATAGATAAACTCCGATTTGACGTCATCATAAACAATCAAGCATATTTTAGGAATTAAATGACGATGCATTATTATATTTGCGAATGTGAATCCATTTTTGAACAAAGTTTCTTAAATATTTATTGCTGAAATTGCTACTAAAATGAAGTAGTCTAAATAACCGATTTCCTAACTTTAAGCCTGGCATGGACAAACCGTTTTTCAATTTTTTTAATTAATATTTTGTCAAACATTTTAGGCGATTTTGATATCACGAGACAGAGCCATTGGAGAATATGCTGGAATGTAATTTTGAAAATTTTCTTTAACGTGGATTTTTAAGTTATAAACATTTTTTCAAGAAACATGAAAAGAATTTGAAGGATTTCCTGGACAGTTTAAGGGTAAAATAATATATTTGTCTTTTTTTCTTAACTTTGTGCTACCTCTTATAACAATTTACATTAAAATTGTGATACATGTAATAGTGCAACATTTACAGCTATAATATGCTCAACCCCAATTTTTCGCCAACCCCACTAAAAATAGTCTTTTTACAAGGAGTGGCGCTAAAGTGGGGATATACTGTACTTTAATTTTACAAAGATAAAGTCATACTTAAGTCCCGTTTCAAGAAAAAGTTCTACATTTGGCAACACATCAAACATGTGAAAATATTTTTAGTGTTTTGCGGGTTACTCATTTACTGGAAAAGAGCTTTTATTTATCATAATAGCCCACCACACTTCTTGTATGACCTTTTAAAATAAATGAATTCCATTATTCCCATTGAAATTGTATAGAGTGTCGTAAGATCACAACCTATGACTCTTAAGTCTTATGACTTATAAGCCACCATTTACATATTAATGACATATCAGATTTTGAATAATACAATTTATTTTGTGCAGCTAAATGTAATATTTTATGTGATATGTTGGAATTTGTATTGTAAATCTACATGAATGTTAGTTTTTCACGAAATACATATACGTAAATAGATATATAAAATAGATAGATACAAAATACGTTTAATGTACTTCAAACAAGTCGTTTTAAGAATTAATAGCTTCGAACAAAATAGTTCAAAGCCCTACGCCCGGCCCGTGCCTGTACAACTTTGTCCGTTACCGGTCCGGGTCCTACCTTAAGCCATATGCATTGATTTATTATCGCTGAATGTTCCAGTACCATTGGCGTATTGAATTAAATTACAATCAGTTGTCATGCGCATATCATTTCATTTATATTGAAAAGAAGGGGTCCAAGAATTGTTCCTTGAAGAGCACCATTATTAACAGGAAGGCAATCTCAAAAAACATCGCTAATTTTACTCTCTGTTATCTATGCTTCAAAATGATTTAATTCTCGCAATTTCTGAAACTTGGCTAAAGATTGACGATCTAGATAGCACATGGTCTGTTAATGAAACTTTTGCACTATTTAGAAAGGATAGAGTTTTGAACAATATTCTAGGAAAATCAAAAGGTGGAGGTGTATTACTTTTAGTTCCAACGTCATTCAATCCCAAAGTACGCAACGATATTAAAAGTCCTAACACATCAAATTTTGACAGTCTATGGGTTGAAATTACTAATCCAATTAAAAATTCTAAATTTCAAAAACAATTATTAAATGTATCATACTGCCCGCATAAGAAATTCGCCAATTTTTTTATTCAACAACTAGAAGAAGAATTATCACTTGCCTGTTCTGAAAATAAAGATTTAGTACTTTTCGGAGATTGGAACCTCAATTATTTAAATGCTAATGATCAATGTAAAATGGATTTGTTCTTGAACACATTTAATCTTGAATTGACCAATAAAACATTGCCCACTAGAATCACATCATCGAGTAGGACTCTAATTGACTACATTGCATTAGCTGAAAACAATAATACACACTTCCAGTACATCTCTTCTGAATGCCCATTCTCGGATCACTGTTTTACATCTATCAAATTTCAAAAGTCTTCTCACTCAACCCCAAAAATTACCACGAAATGGATTAAAACTCGTGAAAAATGTATTGAAAATATTAATAATTTCAAATCATCCCTCTAATCAGAAAATTGGTTTCCTGTATATTCTGCATCAAATATAAATGAAATGCTAAAAAATTTCTCAGACATTTTTGAATTTTACCTCAACAGATTTTGCCCTGAAAGGAAAATAATGGTTAAATCCACAACCAAATCCAAAGCAAACAATACTTTTTCTAACAAACCCTGGATATCTGACACTTGTAAAACTTTAATTCGCGAAAAGAACAAAGCATATAAACATTTTATAAATTCTCGAACTAACAAGAACTTTGCTGCCTATAAAAAGGCCAGAAATGCCTCGAATATTGCATCTCGTAGGGCATTCAATGAATTTATCAAAAATGAGTATACGCGTCTTCCAAATGAAAAGTCAAAATGGAAACTAATAAAAGAAATCACAAATTATAAGCAATCTAAATCAAACTTAATTGATGTGATTAAAGATCAAAATGGAAATAATCTAACCGACAATTTAGAAATTTCTAATGAATTAAACAAGACTTTTGTCAACTTAGGAAATTACAAAGGGCCCCTTATTAAATACAAAAACCTCTCACACAAAATCTTTACACCTGAATTTAATTTCCGATTCTCAACTACCTATAAAATTATTAAATCGATTCTTAAGCTTAAGTCCAACAAATCAAGTGGTCCCTCAAATATCCCCTCCTGGGCTCTTAAAATGACTGCAGATATCATTGCAAGTCCTTTCAATTTCATCTTTAATGAATCTATAAAATGCAATCACTTCCCAGATTATCTAAAACTTGCTCACATTACTCCTATTTTTAAGAAAAACGATCCTTCAATTGCCACTAATTATCGACCAATTTCAATTACTTCTCCAATAAGTAAAATATTCGAAAGATTATTGCATAACCAAATAATTGAACATTTTAATAAGTATAATTTATTATCGAACACCCAATTTGAATTTCGCAAAAATTTTTCAACAACTGATGCACTATTACATGCTACTGAAAAATGGAGAGCATCCCTCGATTCTAATAAATTTGTAGCTATAGCTTGTTTAGATCTCTCAAAAGCCTTTGATTCGATTAATCACAACATGCTTATTGAAAAACTATCTTACTTAGGATTTTCTTGTAATAGTAAGCAATTGATAACTAGTTACCTTAACCAAAGATTCCAGAGAGTTAAATTAAACGATATTTTTTCTGATTGGTTACCGGTTTACAATGGGGTGCCTCAAGGAACGATTCTAGGTCCTCTTCTTTTTAGTATTTATGTAAATGACATGCAGTCAATAACCAATTGCAATCTAATTCAATATGCCGATGACACCTGCATCTTCAGCGATAATACATCAATCCACTCAGCAGTGGAATCAATAGAATTCAATTGCAACAAATTGTCAAAATATTTTTCAATGCATAAGTTGATAATTAATGAAGCTAAAACGGAATTTTGTATTTTACAGCCCAATACAAATAACTACGATGTTTCCAAAATGACTTTGAAAATTAATACTGTTAATGTACCTATTGTAGACACTTTCAAGTACTTAGGCGTAACCATTGACTCAAAGTTAAAGTTCAACACTCACATTAACATAACAGTTAGAAAACTAGCTATAGGTATAAAAAGTATGACACTAGTAGTTAAGCAATTACCACCTTGTGCAATTATTCAATTCTTCCATGCTTTTATCATGAGCCACCTTAATTATGCAAACATCTTATTTACTGATTTAAGTGATGTGCTTTATAGAAAACTTGACATTCAATTAAAATGGGCACTGAATATCTCAGCAAAAAATTCATCGAAAACTAAACATTACATTTCTAGGTCAATTCTCTTTCCAAAACAACTCGTCATTTTAAATACCTTGCTAACATTTTTCAAACTAGTAAAAAATCTACCGCCTTATAATTCAATTAAATTCCCGGGATTTGCGTATAAACAGAATTCAAGATCTAAAATTTTTACATGTGTTAAGTATAAGAAAAAAGTTTTGAAGAAATCTTTCATTAATGTCGCAATTCGAACCTGGAATTCGCTACCTAAAGAAATTAAAAGCATTGAAAAATTGAAACCTTTTAAAAAGCGTTTAAAAATCTTCCTTAAGCAAAAATATATTTTAGGTACATCATGGTTAGGATTTAAATTTTACAACAATGACTATACGATAACTCGTCATTAAAATAGCAATATAAAGTAATTCATCCATAGCCTGTAAGAATTGTTACTTTTTGTAATGTATGTTGATTTGTAGATTGGTTACTTTTTTGTAATTTATGACGCTATTCAGATAAATTATCAGTTATTGAATTGTAAACATTTATCTGAATATAGAATCTCTTATCTTATCTTATCTTAATAACTAGTTATCACATTTCTGCCATTATATAAGAAAATCCCATATATGATAATTTCTCTATGAGTAGGCTATGATTAATAGAACAAAAGCTTTAGAAAAGTCTAAGCAAGCAATAGCTACTAATTTAAATGCGTCAAGTGAAGATCTCAAATTCTCTGTAGCTTTTAAAAGTGCATCAGTAGTTGAAAAAAATTTTCGAAATCCAAATTGAGTATTTGACAAAAGGATGTTTTCATTTAAGTGTTCTGTTATTGAATCCAGCAATAATCTCTCTAATACTTTGCTTATTGGAGATGTGATTGGCATTGGCCTATAATTTTGCACAAGTAGGAGTAACATGAAAAAAATTTTAATTATCCGGAAAATAATTATTTCTTATGCATTCGTTAAATATGTAATTTAAGGGACTGGCAATCGTATGTGCAGTGAATTTAAGTGCCCATGGAGGAATTTTGGAAGACCCACTTTATTTGTTATGCTTAAGTTTATGAATTACCTTTAAAGTTTCAAAACCTGTTGTAAAGCGGAAAGAAAATTCGGGTTGCAAAAATTTAGTCGATTTATATTTATACTTAACTATTGCTAATAACTCATTCAATGATGTAAACAGAGAAGCAGTCCTAATGAATATGCACTCAATTTGCCCCTTATTTGGAATGGTAATCATCACATCTTCACATATATAAAGAATTGTTAGAATCAATAGTAGGTACAATTCAGCATGAACCTTTGGCTATGCCAATGTTTCAATGGCTGCAATGCCTATCATATTGAAAGCAGATGTCCCAAATTGTATCCAATTTTGGATAGCGGATGAGGCCATATCCTATCTCTTTGTGAATGGTGGGATAAAATTTACTTCACACTATGGATACTATCCTAATACCTCCAAAACCAAACTGTTGGTAAAAAATCAATTCTACATTTTGTGGAAAGAATTTTTGCAACAACTGTGATACAAATCAGTACAGAAGGAACATGAATTCTTGGTTTAGTAGTAGGAAGCAAATATTTCATTGCCAAATATGTGACACATCAAGTATCACAATGGTGCAAAGAACTACAAACCTTAATAAATATCACAGAAACTGAACTCCAGGCCATGTTATCTTGTCTGACTCGAGGGCAATCCAGGATGTATTCATTTCTACCCCACACAACATCTCAGATAGATGATCAACTAGCACCACTTCAAGAAACAATTGATGCTTTTCCCTCAGCTATGTTAAGTAGAGATGTAAGCAGCAAACTCCTAAAAGTGCTGAAGATATACCATGTTGTGAAGGTGGGCTGGGAATTCCGGATCTTACCACTAGTTCAAGGCAGTATATGTACAGCCATGCAATCTGTGATCCACTTGTTTAGGTTATAATTAAAGGAAGTGATCAAAGCATAACAGACATAACTGAAATTTAAACAACCATGAAACAAAAAAGAAAGAAACACATAATGTATAAATATCACAAATGCTATGAAAAAATCAGAAGCAAATTGAACAAAACTTTGAAAAGATCCATTCAACTTACATCAGAAAAGGGAGCTTCACCTTGGCTGATGCTATTACCAGTGGAATCAGAAGGCTTCTGCTTATCAAAATCAAGCTAGAAATGCATTATGCCTTTGTTATGTTGTCATTTCTGAGCATATACCATACAAATATGAATGCGGATCTGGTTTCTCAGTTGAACATGCACTATCATGTCCATATTGTGGATTCCCAATTGTGAGGGACAATGAACTTCATGATTTGTTTGCAACAGTCTGTCACAATGAATCAATTGAGCTTCAGCCAAGGCCTGTAGTCAGCATTATCATCTGAGAAAGGTTGACACTCATTCAGGAGTGGTTGATGCGAATTTCGACCTTCTTTAAAATTTAAGCTAAAATTTTACCAAGATTGTGCACCATTTTAAGCATATGTTGTATGCATTGGCGTGGCAGAATTATCTGATGGGGGGGGGTTATGACAATGTGAGTGAGCAACAGTGAATCAAAGCCCCAAAAATTTTTTTGAAAAATACGCAAAATAGACTTTAGAAATGCATTTCAGAACATTGTTGAGAGCAGGGTTACAAAAATTGAATTAATAAATTTACTTTTTACATGTTGCAGCCAGTTGACAGATCACTAAAATCTGGAAGTAAGTAATGTTTAAGACAGTGCTAGGCCAATAGAGTATGGGGTGGTCATTTGAGAAATCCATATTTGTTGTGGACGTATTCAGCCCATTATGCAAATCGAAACAAGGTGATATTGAGCCATCTACCCATTGTCATTGCAACAACTGGTGGTCAACCTTGAAACCAGAGATTTGATAAAGAGACTGGCCATACTGTGAAGCACTCAAACAACGACAATGGCAAGCCTGCTTTATCGACAGTTGTTTGATATGTCAGTCTTCTTAACACCAATACATTATACTGTATGGAGCAGCTGTAATTCTTTGTCATTAGAATCACTCCTCTATTCTCAGTTATAAAATAACACTTTTTGACGCATTTTTTGTAAATAAAACAACAAATTCAAAAATCCCTTGCCTGTGAAACTCTATGTATATTGAAGATTGTTTCGAATTGAATACTTGTAGAGTTCTGTCGATTGGATGTCACTATGCAAAACTCATTTTTTGTCAATAACAAACTTGTCGTCCAAAAATTTTTAATGAAAGAATTGTCCCACTCAAATTGTACCTGTAATCTAATTTTGAAATTCAAAATGGCGTTTTGCATGTATATCAATGTATTACTTGTGGATTCGCCCTTGTGAATATCAAGTTGATGTTGTGACAAATTCTTGTTATACATTGGTTTTATGAATTGTGAAAGATTGCTTCATTTAGGATATCTGTGTACAAACATGTTTCAGTAAGCAATCCTGTATTATGTTTCTCATTGCATAGGTCACTTGAAGATCAATCAAATTCAGTCCATCTTAAGCCAATTTGTATTATCCTTGTCAAAAATATTTCTCAAATTTTTAGGTTTACTAGCCCAAAGTTGGGTGTTTGAAATGTTTATGATGAAACCTGCACACAAATTTGAGTTTTAGTATGGTATATTATACTAATGCAAAATTTCAAACTGAAAATATTATTTTTCACAAAATTCTTCATAAATTATATAGTATTCACTGTAATTGAGTTGATTTTGGTGCACTGTTTTGTAATAGTCAGTCATATAAAATCCCTCAGCCCGGACCTTCCCTGCCTTGCCCTATCCTGCCCTGTACTGCGCTGCCCATCTTCGATTTAACAAAAGTTTTCATTCCTCAGTGAACGTGCATTTAATAGCACCATTTGCAGATGCTCAAAAAAGTAATCCTGTCCAAGTTATTAGCATAAACTTTGAAAAAATATATCTCAGTTTTACAATGAGAATGACCACTGCTGAGGTTGTTTACATTATATTTTTCGTAAAATAATTCAGCTTCACTTTAAATAATTACTAATATCTATTCCCTAATAAATGCAAAATATATGGAAAGGTTAATTATATAGAGATGGATATTGGTAATATTCTTTACATTTATTACTTATGTTTGCAATGCTAAGCCGTGTTACAATATGTATTGGTTGTTGTTACTTAGATATGTAACTCTACAAAATTTAATTTAGAAAAATGTTAAAACACCTGGCTGCATAACAAAATCAGCTAGTAATTATAATCCAGCTGCTGAAATTAATGATGGAAGCTGTGCATATTCCCATATTAAAGGAAAGATGGGGAAAATGGAGATGCCATTAGAGGAAGTGAAAAAGAAAGTACAACTGAAGCATGTTAAAAGATGTTGAATTCTTTCGGGTTTGTCTTCTTGCAGTTTAGCGTTTTCTTTTATATTTTCAATTTTTTAAACAGCGTTGTTCAAAATATGAATCTTAAATATAACTTTGTTATGAAATATAATTAAATTACTTTGTTTTGTAAATATTGGAAAGATTTAATAAACCTGTCTTAATAATCTTTTATTTATTATAAACAAAGCTAAATTATGGGGAATACATATCATATAATGCAAGTATTCAATATTAGATTAGGTAGTTTTGTGAAAAATATCATCAAAGCCTTGCATGGTTGAACCCTTAATCAGTACTTATTTCATTTCGTCCATAAGATTTTGCTTTACTTTACCGCACTGTGCCAAAATTTATTAAATATATAAGGGCCTGAAGACAGGCTTGTCATTGTGCGAGTTTTTTCACACAAAAGCAAAACACTGTTGACAAGAAAGTATTAAATGCATTCGTAAGATATCTATTAAAATGATACCAAATGCTTGAGATGTTAGTTACACCAAATTTCTTTTATAACAAAATATAGTTACAGCAAACAAAATGTCTTTGGTGATCTCACAATATAATACTCATAACCACCTGAACGGTATTCTTAGATAATTTTCTTATTAAACAAAGAGAATACTTTCGAGCAGAATTTGGCAGAATTTAAATTGTATGACGCAAAAATATATGTAAGTATAAGAAATTTAATTAATATAAATTTCTTTTATTTCTACATTTCTCTTATTTTGTTATCAACATGATGTAGTTCAAACTTTCACTAATTATGAAGCAATTTGTTATCATACCAATCACATTTAAAAAAACCCGCTCAGCAATGAGCATTTCATCAGGTACAATTAAATGAAAACAATTAATAATGTTAGAGAAAATTATCATTCTCTTCCACCCAACAAGATACAAGATTTAAATTTCATTACGACTAAAAATTTGCTAATGCTTTGCAATACTCAAACAAAAGTGAGGGCCAAAATGCTTGCTAATACGGTGCTGTTAAGGCGTCTAATTACTTATTTCTTCTTAAATTTACGGGGGCGAGACGTGGAAGAATGCAAATGTAATTTTTTAAAGCATATTACATTTGTTTCACAAACAATGAAACCATTACATTTAATCATTTATGATTGAAACGTTGATATTTTGTCTATATTGACAACTTTTGAATAAGATTTTGGTAGTCTCAGAGAATTTGTATTTCAAGTAAAAAAATTTCATAACTTTATGGAATGGAACAAATGTAATCCTTTTCATTACATTTACATAGTGCATATTGCTCTATTAAACTTAACTTAAAAACTATATTATTAAATTAATCCAATATTCCTGAAAGACCTATTTTTAATCATTGATTTGGAATTTAACCCTAAAAATATATAGGAAAAATTCCAAACTTTTTCCTCAAATATCTGTACCTGCATCTGTACGTGAAATTATATTTACTGCTTAATGCATGCCTAATAAAGTTCTGCAGGACAATGCAGTCTCATCGGATTGCAAGTAGGTATTAAGTATTTCTGTGGGACAGGGATATACAAGGGCCTGGGATCATAAATAAAGAACTGGAAAGAAAAGTTATGCCTGTTACTCAAAATATTTGCAAAATTTGTCGAAAATAGAAGCTATGCTGTGGAACCAAGGGCACGAAATTTTCATAGAAATTGAATGGGAAGGAACTGGGGCAAAAATCAAATGGAACTAATAAGACTGGGACCAATAAAATTCTGATTCCACAGAATCCTAATGTACATATATATATATATATATATATATATATTCAGTGCAAAAGCTGAACACTGTGTAATGGTGAGAGTATGTGCAGCATCCTGGAGGATTGGGATGGTTAAGCCTCCTGTTTTTTTGAAAAATATGATTATTGTTTGATTCAATCAAATGATTCTTGAGCTAAGATTATATGCAATTTTCGCAGGTCATGTCGATTCTATATTGAAAAATGACTAGAATGGTTGAAATTTTTGCTCGGAGAAGCAGTTTTTAAAAATTTCGGAATTACCATTTTACGTAAAACATATGATACTCATCTCATTATGCAAAGCTATAGATTATTTTGTAAAATTTCTAATGCTTAGGGTATAATTTCATGTGGTAGGCTAAAATTAGCTATTCAAAAGTGTATTAAAATTTCTTACATACAATAAAGTTTACTGTATTTTGAGCATATTTTAGCTCATCAATCTTTATCAAATATTTGAATTTTGACTTGGTTTTTTATAAAATCTTTAGAGTTGAGGATGTAATAGGTGGGGTTAAATGAGATTTTCAAATGCTGCGATTGAACCAAATATTGTGTTGACTGAAAATGACTGCAAAATTACTAAACTAAATATATATTTTCTGTAGTGTGTCCAATATTTATTAAAAAACAAAGTATAATTCTATCTGGCATTTGCATATATTTATATATATATGTATATAAATGTGTACACTAACACATCTATTCCAAATATATTTGACTAGGTTTAGTTTACATATCTATAAATTAGACTTAATGCAAGAGACAACTAAAAAGTTTTAGCAATATTTGTAGAAATTTGTAAAAAAATATATTTGGAAAACTATATGTGGGTTGTCAATATCTATAAACTTACAGAGCATAAATAACACCTTAGCTAGCTTATTAATGACCAAATTGTTTGTATCAAATGCAAAATTAGAAATTTTATGACACTTAATTCTTCATTAGCACGTGCTTTAACCTCTTCAATACTGCCATTACTGCGAACTTTGTGGCGGCCAGTTCTTTGTGCATCTGAAATGTTTTCCTATGCTTGTATATTGCAGGCCGTGAAAAGTTTGCTGTGAATTTTATGTACACTAATATTATTCTTAGCTTCAATAAACACATAAAATCGTGCACCAGCATTTTAGATGAATATCGACACGTAGTGAAATGTATGTTACAAATATTTCTATTGTTTGTTTAGAAAATTGAACTAATCAAAAATAATTATCTCAAGTGATGCATAAATAAAGCAGAAGCTAGCGATGCGGTTAGATGTATCACGTTTACTAATATGTGTGTAATTTACAAACATTTTCTTAAGACTCTTCGGTCATGTGAACATACATATATATATATATATTTATATATAGAATTGTATTAAGTATGTGGTAAGCTTGGCAATTATGGGCTACAGTAACGGATAATAATCATGATAATAATAATAGTTTATTCTTGTGTTGCACGTAATCTAGTGCGCAGGCTGCTATTACAAGTTAAAACTATCGATTAGAAATAAACACTGTTTAAAAATTCACCAAACATGTGTATCTTTAGATCTTTCTTAAATAATGCTAGCACACTTATTTCTTTTAGATAAAGAGGAAGATCATTATATAAACTTGTTCCGGCATGACTGAAAACTCGATAACCAAACTTCAGCCTTGAGCGAGGTATTTTAAGATTGTTCAAGATGACAAGCATGTTGAGGCTCTAACAGTTCATAGAAGTAACCCGGACCCATTCCATTGAGGCATTTCCATACTAATAAAATGATCTTGTAATTGACCCTGAACTTGACTGGGAGCCAGTGAAGCTGAATCAGAGCTGGAGTTATATGTTCACGGGAACCCAGTCCAAAAATTAACATCGCACAATTGTTCTGGATTAATTTTAACCTTCTTAATTGAAAATCCGGTGCTTTGAATAATAGCGAGTTAAAATTATCCAGCCTGCTAATAACGAAAGCGTTTATGAGTCTCTCTTCCTGATAGGAATTTACGAATTCGCTTAATGTTACGCAAATGAAAGGAAGATGATTTTACGGTTTGCCTTAGAATTCTTATCCCTAACTCTTAACGATTTTCAGAACTCTCCTGCTGCTTTTTCTCAATTCACTTGCAGCTAGACTTCCTGTCATATAGTGATTGCTCAAACCCTTTTGTTTCACACTCTCAATTATTCTGTTTTGCTTGACAATACATCCAACTCCTGAAGTCATCCTTAACACCATCTCTTCCTTCATTGAAACTTTTGTGCCACTCAATGACCTCTTGGAGTAGATCAGGAACCACTTTTAGGATTTTTCAAAGTTTAATAAGAAATGTGAAGTTCCTCAGTTGTTCAATGGTCATTGTGTAACAACAATGGAAAGCATCAAAAATAATTTAAATTTTGTGGTAATAACTTGCTCATAAGTAATCAGAAAAAAAAGAGTATGAAAAACTGTACGAATGTCCTAGATTGATGAAATTGCAACTGCACACAGCAGAAGGAATGCAATATGCTGTACAGCAAACAATTAATTCCTATTCCCCTCACTTCATGCACAATATACAAAGTCTCGTTACTCTTCAAACACAACTTGTATAATTGGTCAACTATGAAAGTATTAATGAAAACAATCATACAACAAGTAAATACATTCTTCAATTCACAAGAACTTGATTTTCATTTGCATATAATTTGTAATATGGCCACATCACGCACAGGCTAAGTACTAATCTGACTCAATAATCATGAATTCAAATATTGAGAATTTGATTATATATTTAAATATCAAATTTTGTAAAGTTTTATTGGGAGCTTTATTTCAATTTTAATAACCATAAGGATGTTCTAGTATTTCACTGCAATACATCTGAAACATAATCAATTTTACTGGAAGCAAATACTCTTCAAGCAAGCTCTATTAGACCTCTATTTGTGACCTCGTAAGAATGTAAATATAGCTTACATTCCAATATGTAACTAATTTCTAAATTGTTGAAGAGTTTTGTAGAATTAATATAATATTATATAAAACGCAAATTGAATGTGAACAGACACATTTAATAAATTAAATGCTTGTGCAATTCTCATTGCATTAAGTGGTTAGAAAGAGATTATTGTTGGCAAGAACATTTGAAGTATTTGGCATTCATTAATTAAATGTAATACGAGACTAAATGAACTTGGTTAGAAAACTCTTTGTATTCTTCTTTGTAATTTCACAATGTTCAGCGGCAAAAGTTGCTATAATAGGAGGAGGCCTTGCTGGGATGGCTGCATTATCTGAACTTTCCGATGCTCATGATGTTCAGCTTTTCGAATTTGATGATACTGTTGGAGGCCGCATTTCATCTTCAGTAATATCTGGCATGTATGTGAATACAGGTGCGGCTACAGTTCCAAAATACGTAGATTCGGCTTTGTACATGATTCTTAAGGAGAATGTTACTAAGATTTTGAACTATGACTCAGTCACTTACTATGAAGGAGATAAAGTCGTGATAAATGAACTAGAAGCAAATTCAGGCGTAAACATGACAGATGTTCTTAAAGAAATTAATTCCGAATCATTAACAAGCAAATCCACATCCCAAAGTTTATATATGGTTGCATATAATGCTGGATTGAAAAACGTGAGTACACATTTTCTATATTTACGTGAAGTGACGTAAAAAGAGAGGAAGGGAGGCTTGAGTCCCTTTGTTTTTAAATAATGAAATTTTTTATATGGGATATTATTAAATTTTATGTCATTTCTAATATAACTAATGTTTGCCATAAGAATATGTTGCTTCTATGTTAGTCATTCAAGAATGTAATTTATATAAGTTTTACTAATTTTTTGGGTTATTACCAATGTTTTTGGCCAAGAAACTTAATAATTTTTGAATTTGTGTAATTGCGATATATTCAATAGAAACGTTGTGGAACTATCCACTTTACCCGTCTACACAACATCAACATTATTTTCGAGAAAGTAATTTTGTGATTGAGTAACTTCAATTCTTTTTAAGGTTAATTACCAATCTTTCAGTTTTTTGGAGCCTGCTTAGTTATACAGGGGGTTCCCAAAGTGCTTAGACAATTTCAAAATATACTTAATATTAAATTGAAGTTGAAATTTTTGAAATTTTTAAATAATATGAAGTATGTAGTGAAGTTTTTATTCAAGGCATTAATAAATGTCTATTATTATTATTATTATTATTCTTGCATCTCACAGCTTCATGCTGGTATCCCTCTCAGCTCGGGGAACTCACCAGTTCCCAGGGAGTCTGAGAGCTTTCCTCAGGACTCTAGCTGTTCCTAACAATATATTTTATGCTTCTTACTCACTGCTCCTAGTGCTCCTACTACTACCGGGACTACTTCAAACTTATTTAAATTCCACAGTCTTTCTATTTCCTCTGCCAACTCTCTGTACTTGTCTATCTTCTCTTTCTCCTTGCTTTCTATGTTTCTGTCCTTTGGTACAGCTATATCTATCACTGTCACCAATCTTTTCTCTTTGTCTACCACTATTATGCCTGGCCTCCTTGTTTCTATCACCTTGCTTGTCTGTATGTTGAAGTCCCACAGTATCTTAACCTTCTCTCATTCTCGATGGCTCCCTGCGGCTTGTGCTCATACCACTTGTCTCCTGCTTCTAAGCCATGCTGCCTGCTCAAGCTCCAATGTACCATTCGTTCTACCTTGTCATGCAGGAATTTATACTCATTCTGCGCCAACTTCTCACACCCTGCTACCAGATGATCTACTGTCTCCGCCTCTTTCTTACATCGCCTACACTTATCACTTACTTCTGCATTCTGTCTATATGCTTCTTCACCCAGTTTGTTCTTATTGCTTGCTCCTGTGCTGCCATTATTAATGCTTCTGTTTCTCTCTTCAGTCCTGCCTTCTTTAACCACTTGTTGCTCTCTTCTCTGTCACACTTTTCTGCGTTCCTCCAGTATTCTTCATGCATTGCCTTCTGCCTATACCTTGTTTGTCTCTCTGATTCCATTCTACTCTGCTAAACCTTCTTTCTATCACTCTCAGTTCTTATCTTCCTTAACTCCTTAGTGAACTCTAGTAGGGATCCTCTAGGTTGCTCTTCTACATATTCCTTTAGCCCTAGTGCTTCTCCTACAGTTTCCTCCACACTTAGCAGCCCTTTCCCTCCCTTATGCCTTGTCATGTACAGCCTATCTACATCTCCATTTAAGTTGAATGCTCTCTCTGCTGCTAGTATCTTCCTTGTCTCCCTATCTAACTCCCTCAGTTCATTCTTGTTCCATCTAACTATTCCTGCCGAATATCTCAACACTGGTATCGCCCACGTATTAATTGCCTTTAAAAAATTCTGCATATTTAATGCTGACTTCTGTAGTACTTTCCTTATTCTCCTCTTGTATTCTTTTCTTAACCTCATCTTCATTTCCTCAGGATCTGTTCTATCTTTCTCTATCACACCTAAGTACTTGTACCCCTCTTTGACTTCCTCAATCTTATCACCACTGCTCGTCCTCAAACCATCTCCATCTATGCACTTGCCAATGGTCATTTTCACTTTGAACACTTTCCTAAGCTAAATTCCAACCCAGAATCTTTGCTTGCCTTCTCCAATGTCTCCACTTGCTTCTGCAACATCTTCCTTGAAC
>CABFPE010000141.1:519562-539545 GCA_900660155.1 Hofstenia miamia | reverse complement strand
AGAATAAATGCAAGCAAGACCCAATTCACTATCTTTACACCACATGAACAGCAACAACTGCGTAGGAACATTCAATTAAACATAGATGAATCCAGTGAGCCAATAGAACAAACAGATACTGTGACATATTTGGATGTTGAGATTGACACAAAATTTACATTTGAAAACGTTGTATCCAGTAAGATCAGGAAAATGTCCAGAGGCATACAATACCTAAAACAAATAAGGCACATTACCACAAACAAGCAAATATTAAAGGCTTTTGTAAGTAGCCACTTAGTTTATGCTTGTAATTTGTTGCAGGGTTTAAGTATAGAACAGCATGAGAGGTTAAACAACGTAGTTACTTGGTCCTTGACAACACTATGCAATATATATAAACAAATGACGGGTGAGAAGCTACAAGAGATTCAAATGCTAGCACCAACGTTTTACATTCAATATGATAGCCTGGTTACCATGTATAAGTACAGTAATCAATTGACAGGGTCTTTAAATTTCCTTGATAATTTCCTCATGCTAAATAATCGTACAAATAAAAGTATAATTGCCAGTAAAATAAAATGCTCACAATGGAATAGATCGTTTACAACAGCTGCAAGCTGAAATTGGAATAGTCTACAACAAGAGATCAGAGATTCTAAATCATTAAATGTATTTAAAAGAAAACTTAAACAAAATTTACTTGCACATCAAAAAATAATAGGCTGTTCAAAGAAACTAAACACCTGGCAGAACAGTTTGAATATTGCTTTTTAATATTATTTTTTAAACAATTTATTATGTGTTATTTTATTTGTAAATTTTTGCTTGTTTATTGTCTGTGTTTTCGTGTTGTAAATATGTATATATGTATATTGTTTATATTGTATATTTTTCCAGATTTGTTGATGTATGCAGCATGGGAATATGGAATTGATAAATAAAGTTATTGAAATGTTATTATTATTAGGGGATGGTAATACACTTCATTCATTCGAAACATACATTTAACATTAAACACCTACACAAACATTGATTATATTATTATATATTGTACATATTAATTTGTAGTTAATTATTTGTTTATATTTTATTTTTTTGTCATGTGTTGGTTTGTAGATTTTTTGTATACATATATTACGCGATAAATTTGCTTTGACTCTTATTATACGTTTTATTTCCTGTAGTTAAGAAAAAGAATATAACTAAATAGGAAACGATTTAGAAATAAAAGAAATTTATTGAAAGTGTGGGACTTCGGACGCTGCCAAATACTTGCAAGCGATTGGAAAAATGTCTTCTGATATGTCGCTGTTCTACAATAAGCTACAGTATATGTTTGACGCGTGACGGTCGACTTTGACCGCCTGTTGATGAATTTAGAATTGAGAGGGTGTCTAGAATCCACCACAATGCGATCGAATGTTTTTCTGAACAGGTTACTAAACGACGAATTCACTATCTCAATATACACGGATTTCGGGATGTGTGACAGATTCGCATATAACCGTATAGGTAGTCGGAGTTTCTCCCGGTCTAAAATCGACAAACCAGGAACCCACACTTCAGAAGAATACAGGTAATGAGGTAAAATCTAAGTCCGAAAAATGGATACACTGCTATTGTAGTCAAGAAAACCTATTACATTGAACAATCTCCGGATAATGTAATTTATTTTCTTGATAATCTCATTTACATGCTTGCACCATTTCAAAATTTTTCCATGTAAAGACCCAAGTACTTAAAGTAGGAAACTAGGAACAGCTTCTCCATTTATTTCACACTTGTGTAACATTTCGCTACAATTTTTCTTGGAAGTCTTGAAGCAGATTTCCTGCTACTTCATGGCATTAATGTACAAATTCTTGCTGGGTTGAAAGCGTGCACATGTGGTCTATAATAGACAAATAATATTTGTCATCGTGAGATGATTCGCTCTTTGATATTGTACAAGAAATTTTGTATCATTAGAATACTTTGATAAATTGGCTTTCGTGCTCAATCTCAAACCACTCTCGGATATGTCGTTTGTAGACAGAGTAAAGAGGGGCCACTCATCGGATCTCCTTGTGGGACGCCAACTTCAACACGAATAAAGTCAGAGCATGCCTTTTGATTGCAGTGACAATATTAAATGCATTGTCTCCACTTATAGATGTACTGCTGTAACATCTTTCCAAAATACGGGGAAATTAACTGAACATCGTTGAGAAGATCATTATGTAGGACGGTATTGAGTGCCGAGGAATAGTCCAAAAATAAAGCCATAACACAAGATGTATTCCGTGAATCTAAATTAATTGCAATATAATCAATATTACACAAAAAATCATCGATGGTAAGAGGGGGAGGGGGTGCACACAGGATCATTAGATATTCGTACTGACTTCTCATTTACTAGCTAACATATCTCTATTGTTTACCAGTAGCTTAGTTTTTATAGTTTGCTTCGTGGAGTCCATCAATGTGAATTCGATACATCACGTTTCTGTCGCAATTAAAATTTTCCACGTTGATTTTCAGCAGCTTTTCCTTCAATTCTGCTACTGTATTTCGGTAAAGACATCATATCCTTCGCAACCTCTTTAATCTTTGATTCAACATTACTAAGACTAGTTGACAAATGATTAGAATAGTTGGTTTTTGAGATGTCAGATAATACAGCCTCCTTGTGTCCAATTTTGAGACATTCATTGCTACACATTAAGAAGTTTTCGCGATATTGATTCAGAAGATCGAGTAAATTTGCTGGGAATCCAGTACATTGCTTTTGCCAGCGCATTTTGTTATTACATATTGTGCATGTGAATATTTCTTCATGAAATTGAATCGGTGTAAAGCATGTAGCACATTGGTTTGGTTGATTAGAAATCAATGTTTGCATTAGATGAGCCGCATTCTTAACACGGAGGATATTTAGGCGATGTTAGATTTCAGTCCATGCCCCTTTTAACATTTCCAAATCCAAGGGATATGTCCAGGGAAAGAAGGGGCCACGCTTTCGCCCCACATCTTCAAATCAAACGGGCGGAAATTATTCTATTTTTAAATGAAATGTTATTATTACAAGTGATTATTAATGCTTTGAATAAAAACTTGACTATCTATTCGATATTACTTAAAGATTTCAGAAATTTCCAACTTCAATTGTAACATTAACAAATTTTTGAAATTGTATTCTGAACATCATTTCTAGTGAAATTAATAATGCGGTTGTCACAATTTCATAACTTAGCATGCATATTGACAAACCAGTATTTTATATAATTTTCTTAGATATTTTAAAAGTCTTGAAAATATGTTCGCTTGGCATATTCACAGTTTCATATTTTTAGAATAGCTATAGTCAGCTCTGTGGCATAAACGATTTTTATCGAATTATACAAAAAACATGTTTTATAAAAAAATGTTTTTTTGCTGTTTTTTTATTACTCTCAAAATGGATGCTAGTGCAGAGAATAAGAAGACAGACATTATTCCAATAAAAAATTATGATTGTTTATTTAGCATTGAGCTGACGATAAAGAAAGGCCAACTATCCAGCTCTTTAGACACGCACACTTTATATTATTTTTCTATAGCTCTTTTTTTTCTCTTCATTTTCAGAATACGGATGCCTCTTTGACAAAATCATCTTTGAAATAACACCAAATTTGTTTAATTTGTCATTTTTTCATCTGTTTTAGACGTGTTTTTAGGGATTATTTAAACAATTTATTTAAAACATGATAGCCTTGGCAATAGTGTACTTAGCGCTTTACCTTCATTACATGATGTTGTTTATTCAGCGAAAAATGATTCGGATGTTATTCTGATCTAAAAAAACAATTAGTACATGAGTGCGCCCATCAAAGTTTCTGTGATTATTTATTTCAGTTTAATTATTTTTATTAACATAGCACAAATTCATAAAAAAACATTGCTTTCATTCAGGAGAATCAGTGAAATGTGAAAAATGCAGGTTAAGAAATTCCAAATAGACCAGTTGGCATTAGATGGTATTCCGCAAAGCTGCTACAATTACACCTTCACGAGAACGTTGCTTCCTCCGCAACTATCGATCTATCTCCAACCTTTCATTAAAGCAAACACTAAGATACTTAAAGAGTAGATGCATTAAGACTTTCTGATTATGTGAACAGCAATTGCCTCTACCTAGTAATGCAAAGTGGAAATCAGAAATTGTATAGCTGCGAAACAGCTTTATGAATGTCCAAAATGATGTACTTCTTTTTATTGATGATATTCATTCATAATTCTCCTCTGAATCTTACTGCAGCATTTACACTATTGATCATGCCATCCTGCTTTCTCGTCTACTCACAAAGTTTGTTATTTCGTTTTCTGTATTTGCATAGATTGATTCCTATCTTCATGGTTGAAGTCTGTAAGTTTTTTTGAACAACTATTTGTCTTCAACTTGACCACTTAAGGATCAGTACTAGTATATACTACTGATATTGAGCTCATTGCATAACCGTGAAGACGGGATATTCAGCTTAGCCTCCCCGTAGAGAGTCCTCCCTATACTACTACATTACAAGAATGTGTATCCCGCATTTGTGACTGGAATAATCACATTTGGGTCTTGAATAGCACCAATGATCGTGAAACTAAAATAATGTATTGTAATAATATAGATCAGTTATGTGTAGTTAATTTTAAAATTATATATAGAAAAATAGAAAAAGTCTAATACAACATATATTTTTTTTTGAAGTCAAAACAGACTAGTTTTATTTTATAGAGAATTAAAGTTAAAGAATTTGAGCATGCATTCTAAAAAACTGATGAATTTTAAACTACTCAAATATCCTGTTTGACAGTACAGGAATTTTTCCTGCTATAAATGATGTTTGTTCTTATATCGAGTTATAAAATATGCAATTAAAATATATTTGGAAGCAGTAATATTTATCACCAAATCATGAGATAAATCCATAACAAGTTATGCCATTTGGACGTCATAGCACATGCATACATTCACTTTGAGTCCTTTATGCCATCTGTATCTAATTATCTTTATATCTTTTCCGGAGATGTAATAGTTGGCATGTTTTTTACAAAGTGCTATTCATCTAGCTTACATAAATTCTGAGGATCTATGACTTGAATCTTCATTGAATAATAAAAGCTTGTATATGACATTTCACATTATATGCCATTAACAGTTATTGACGCCTGACGCTTTAATTATGCCAACCGTGTGAAAATCACGTCCCCATGCAATAAAACTGGGATGTTTTTGCAATTTATACGAGAAAGCTTCAATTCTAAACCTTCAATAATTTCAACTTTCTTGCTTTCAATGGCCTACTATCGTTCTCATCTACTGCATGGCTCTTCTTGATTAGGACTAATCCAATAATTTTGAAACTTTAAAAAGTATTTCATTAAATTTTAGCTCTTGAAAACAATGGAAAATAGTGCTACTAACGTGAGTAAAAAATTGTCATTATTTAAACATTTAACCAGCCTCATTTTTTTTCATTGTTGGGTGATTTAGAAAAATATCTACCAAGAGTTTCAAAGTTGGGATCATTTTGATTATGAATTCAGTGTCCCTCCTCAAGAAACACCATTACATTACGCAAATCCGATTTTGCAATATAGTGAAGATTTGTATCCAGTCTTGTCAAATGATTTAAAAGGTGTGATAAAATCGGTTCAAGATACGCATTCTGCGAAAATTGAAACTGGCGCAAAGGTTAATGAAATTGAATATAGTAAGTATTTATAGCAACTTCTTCAAATAAAACCTATTTATCTATTTAGCAGAACAGTAACTGAAAATTAAGAAATATCGTGATTTTCGGAACTAGATTAAAATTCTGATGGAAACGTTATTGACCGAATTTTTCAAGTTATCTAGATTACTTTTTAGTAGTAGAACAACCAAAACAATCAAAATATTTAGAAATCCTCAGATTTTTGACCTGCCAAAATCATCAATTTGTTTCGTCAGATAAATAAAGTTCTGTTTTCACATGCTAGATTTGTCAACACATTATATATACAGCTGATAGAAATCAGACGAATATCAGTATAATGATACTACATGCACTATATAGCTAAAAAATAAGTTTATTTATGTAATATCTTGGAAAGGGAAGATATATAGTTCGAAAGTAACCTAATCAAATTTTCAGCTCTAACCTGGAAAAATATTTAGAAATTTAAAGATGCTGTTTTATGTTAACCTGAATTATACTGAATTTTTTATCTTAGCGGGAATGTTTTTTCATTATCCACACATAAGTTGCCAACAATGCAGGTCTAAAACAAAACTACAAATTATGTTGTTAAAATATGCAATAGATTGCCATTTGAATATTTCTTAATGCAGTGTGGACAATTATGTAAGCGTTACCATATGGTAACGCTGGGATAATTCAGGTGTAAATTACGCCTAGTTGCTTCAAATATTATATTTGTCCAATATGATAAAATATTCTTAAAAACAATGCTTTTGTAAGAAAGAAATAAAATAATCCTTCAATTTTTTTCAATGTCCTTTGCTTTCTTAGATAAAACAATATGCACGTTAACCCTAATTATCGCAGACATTTCTAACAATTTGTGATGGGCTCAATTTTAGATGATAATGGTGTCACAATTAAGTACACTAATTCTGCTGGACTTACTAAAACACATACTGCAGATTATGTACTGGTAACTGTGAGCATTGGTGTTCTTCAAAATGAAGATATTAAATTCACTCCACCTCTTCCAAATGTCACAAAAGAAGCGGTTAGATTTTAGATATTTACGGTTCACATTTAGCAAATATTCTAATTGTCAGAAATTTGCACTTAGATATTTTTTCAGAAGTACATGTATACTACATTCAGATATTATATTAAATTTGGACACAAAAAATGAATAAGCGATGGATGTAAAGTTCAATTTTGAAAGTTTTCGATGTCTCTTTGATCAGTTATTCACAAAAATTTGCAAAACATTAAAAACTACATCCTTTGACATTAACTCATATGCATACACACAAACTTCACGTCTTTCTTTAATTTATTTCTGCAATCAATCGAAAAACGATATTTTCAAAAAATCTATGTGCAAAGACCAGATGCATAAAAGTACATTGGAAGGATAAAACAAACATTTTTTTTTGTTTTTATCCAACACATAGCAAATTGGTGACAAATCCAACTCATAAATACAGTATTGATAATTAATTATTTAGGATTACAGTCCTGGAAAAGGGTATGTTTAAGGATTTTACTGTTATTTTTAGATTGACAATGATTATAAAATGGGGAAATATTTAAATATATATGCAGATTTCAATGGCATTTTCTGGGATACAGCAGTTGAACACTTTGCCTACATTCAAAGTGAATCTGGAAAGCTGGGATCAGCTATTATTAACATCAATAGTAATAACTTACGAGGAGATGACGCTAATTCAAAGCCTTATATCCTACAATTTGTAGTGGTTGGAGACGAAGCTGATCGGGTTGCTGAATTAACTTCGACTGAGGTAATGCTAGATAGATGTTCTACAATGTCTTCGATATTTAACGTCTGTATTACTTTGCACTTTATATTGTAAAATAGAAAGAACCATAACATCACACTAAATTTCATAGTCAATAGAGTGTTTTAGTGAGATTTCAAAATCTATGTGATTCTTCATTTCCATATTGAGGCAAAGAAATAGGAGTCATTCGAACCCTAAACAACCTAGTGTACTTATAATGTCGCCTTATTTGGTTCATATATTTAAAATATTTCCTTGAAGCCTATTTGTAAAACTTGGGAGTTGTGCACATCATTTCGTAAGTGTACATCCCTGTTATGGTAAAAATTTGTCGTACAAAATATTCTTGTGTTTGAAGTACATACTAAAATACGTTTTTCAATGAGACATTCGGTTTCTGCGAAAACAGTAAGATTTTTCCTTTAGCTAGTGCACAGATAATAAAACTGTCTAAAGCCAATAGCTTAAAATTATATATATATATATATATATATATATATATATATTTATAGAACATTTCCTAATGACGTCCAATGTTCCACAGTATATAGTGCGAACAGATATGCCATCTTTAGGTAAACTTTAATTTTCATAATTTTTGTATGCATATTTAGACACTTACGTGTGAAATATAATTTTTTTATAATTTCAAAATTGTTTTTTTTTCAAAAAATTCCAAAATATTTAGCATCAGTATAAAAAATAGTGTTTCTACAGCGCCAGAATAAATAATCGTATTAGATATTTGCAAACTATTCAGATGTATAGTAATGAATAACTTTCATTTTACACTATTTACAAAACACTAAGCCCAAATTTTCAATCTTTATTATTAACAAGAAAAATTTTCAAATATATGTAATGAATGTGTTTAGTTGAAAAATGAAATATCTGCTTTGGTAAAGAAAATGTGGGCAAGTGCTACAGTACCCAATAATATATACACAAAATTATTTAATACAACAAATTTTTATGGAAGCATCGCGACACCTACATTATCTTTCAACCCTGCGTCTCGAGTGAAAGTCTGCAGTCCTCTAAAAAATAGGGTTTTCTTTGCTGGCGAAGTCTGTTCTGACAAATATTCTATATCTGCCATTGCTGCTTATCAATCAGGACTTACTTCTGCAGGCAATATAAACGCGGCATCGAAAGGAGCCGTTTTCCCAGAATATCAAATGGTAAGTTTTCTTATCGCTCAAATGTCTTAGCTATTGCATTAGTCTAGTTCAAGGTTTTCGAGTTGAGTTCAAGTTACTCGGCCCGAGTTCGAGTTTTTACGTTTCGAGTTCGAGTTCGAGTATTTTTTTAAAGAAAACTCCGAGTTCGATCGAGTTTTTTATAATTCCGAGTTTTTTAGGCTAAAAAACATTTATTTTGCAAAAGTTCTAAGCTAAACATAGTTTTTTATGATTGGTAAAAAATTGAAATTTAAAATAATTTAAATTTTACGGTATTTTCGAGTGGATTTTCGATCGAGTTCGAGTTTTGGTGATTTCTCTTACGAGTTTTTCCGATCGAGTTTTGCGAGCTTATTCGAGCTCGAGTTCTTAACATTCCGAGTAGTCGAAAACTCTGGTCTAGTTTAAGTGTTAAAATATGCTGATACAACGAACACACTTTAAACAGAAAAAAGCAAGTTTTAATACAACCCCGAATTTTCCTGATTAGTGAAGAAGTGTTTATTTAAAAATCATTGTCATTATTTGCCAATGCTTATAAATTATTTCAAAGATTCGAATATGGCGCAGGGACGGATTAAGGAATTCAAATTAGGAATCCGATTTGAAGGAATTCTTCTGCTTTTATTATTGCAAATTCCTTACAAATTGTTTGCATAAGCATTAAATCTTTCAATAAACTCTTTGGGGAGACAGTGATGAGTATTTTATTTTTCGATAAATTCCATTTATAAAATATTTTCATAAAAATACAAAAATGAACATTTACTATATTTCTTATAAAGGATAATATTAATTCAAAATACATATATTTGGAAATGGAATTTAATACAATTTTCCTTGCATATATGTATGAAGAAATGCATAAGAATTGTTCTGAAAAATATATCTTCATTGTTTGAATAATTTACCCCATTAAAATTTTAGTGTTTATTAGTTGTTACTATGGTGACAGTTTCAAAGTTTCACTAAATCTTGAAATAGGATATTTGTAATTTTGTTCATATCATTTTTACTAAAGAACATCTTCATCTCATAAGCAAACTTAATTTGACAAGAGAAGTTGAATAAAATTTGTTAAGCAGTAAAGTTGGTTGAAATTGTTTATGGCACAGATGAAAATGTGCCGAAGCGTATCTCCAAGCAGGCCCGATATATTTAAATTAATGCCAATTCGGTACATTTTTCCGATGCTTTTCAAAAAAATACTCAATTTTTAGATTTGCTAAACCAAAATTAGAACATGTCCATCATTGGTTTAAAGTGTACAGGGTGGGGAAGCAAAATTTACAGTGAGCTTTAAGTTGTTTTTACTCAGTAAAATTGAGTCACTTGTTTTAAAATATTACTCATGTTGATGTCATAACTATTCTAGCACACTGAGACCCTATATATACAAAATGGAAATTATGTATGGACACAGGATGGTGCCCTGCCTCACACAGCTAGAAAAATACAAAAATTTTGCAAATCAAATTTCTGTAATTTTTGGAAGTCGTGTTTATGGCCACCTTCTAGCCCAGACCTAAACCATTTGGATTATTCTTTTTGGAGCCTTTTACAAAATGCTACCAATAGAACATCGCACAGCAATGTCGACTTTCTCAAAGAAACTATTACACAAGAATGGGAGAGGTTGTCTCCTGAGTATTTGAAGAAGACATGTGAAAGTTTCAGGAGACGTTTGAAGGCAGTTATTGTGAAAGAAGGCGGTCACATAGCATAAAAACATTTTTACGTATGCATTTTCTCGTGGCAATTGATTTGTCATAACTTCCTATAACGTAATAAGTCATACGTTGTTGTTAAAGTCTTGTCGTAAAATATTGTAAATTTTGCTTCCCCACCCTGTAAATTTATGCAGTTTCTCGGTACAATTTGAGATTAAATGGCTGAAAGCACATAAACAGACAATATGAAATTTATAGTAAATATTTTGATTTCAGAAACTTTTGTTCATTAGATAAGTTTCAATCTTATATAGTAACCTAGACTTAATTTAGGAGTCGACCACGTTTAGAGGTTGCACAACAAAATCCGCTATAAATTACAGCCCAGTTGCCGAAGTTGATGATGGAAGCTGCATATATTTTCAGATGAAAGGTAGCGATAATAATGATGAAACAGAAAGTACAACTGAGGCATTCGCAAAGATGCTAATTTCGTTCGTGTCAGTTTTTATTTTGTTTAGCATCATCTTTTATGTATTCTATTTCACAACACATCATTTTCGAAAGCATGAATACTAGATAATACGTCTTTTGTACCATATTCAGAATTTCTTGATTTATCATTCATTATCAAAATTTTGATTAAATAATAATTGATATTGTTGTTTAATTATTACGCGTGAAACACTAATATAACAGTATTGTTTAATTAATTTTAGAGATTTGTTCCAAACACATAATGTCGCTGTATAAACTTTAGCACTTTTGCTTTTACGGAAATTCTCTTTTACAAATTACTCCTCATGAATGCTTCATTAAGCGTAATGAGTAAGTTAATATTTTCCACACGTTTATGTAGAACAATCAACCGAATCAATTGTTCGAACATTCACCCTGAACTAGAAATAAGAAATCATCTCAACTCACTTTTGGAAAACCTGAATAACAAAATTGATTTAATTGTTTTGTTAGTATTTCTTAAAGTTTTGAGCCGGTTCATTCCAAAATTCAACTTTTTATGTAATATAACGTTGTTGTTCTCATAACGATACATGAGCGTAGGTAAGTTAAAACATTGCGCACAGTGGTTCAAATTGCCAAAAACATGCGTTAAATAATGGCATCTATGAAAAACAAAATGTCCATTCAATCTATTAATGTTAAATATGTCATTATTGAAGATGATGTAGTAAAAATATAATAACAAATTATTATGAATTTTATTTAACCAGAAATTCACAGAAATAGGAAAACCAAGAACGTTTAATAATCAAATATTATAAATTAAGCTTTTTGAATTTCCGCTATGTTTTGTTTTATTGGTTTTTTACAAGAATGCATAGTTAGAAAATCTTTTAATTGGCAATATTAGTAAAAATATTCTGCAATAAAAATTTAAAATAAAAATGACTATTGTACATTTTTGGGGTTCCGACCATTGTAAGAGTGTACTCTCCTTAGACAAAGCGATACTAAGCTAGATGCTACAATAGCTTAGGTATCGCAGATTTATTTCTAAATTGAATTTATGCATAGTAAATTTGTACAATCTTGACTTAAGTGATCACTGAAACAATTTTGAATGATTTATTGCACATAGAAATATAACATATTGCATTTGAAGCCTTGGCATAGTGTCAATGGGAATTAAACATTGTCTCATGAATCTAGACAACATTGCTATTGTAATTTTAGAGTAGTACTAGTAGCATTTGCCAATTACTATAAATAGTAATATTTAATACATTTGCAAGTTTGTGAACAACCTTTTTGAAAGTGATTACAATGAGTGGGGAATATGGTGTGGAATGTTTCCCCTCGTCCCCAACCATCAAGTTTTCAACATTGACTTTGACAAGGACAACTAGATTATAACTACTAGGACGCAGTACTCTAAATTCACTGCAATTTTTTTTAGAGACGGACAGCAAATTTGCATTAGTGGGAAACAGTGGCTGTGCGCTCTAGGGTGGAGCTTAGCAAATATATTATGCCAAAATATATAGCCAACAATATTAATGATTTATCTGTTTTGTCGTAGCGTATTGGATGAAGGCGGGTCTCCACTACTGCTCTCCAAGACAAAAAGGACTCAACTCAAAAATTTGTAAAAACGCTTTTATTGCAAATTCCTATGTCCAGGCACCAGTAGCACAGCGGTTATGACAATAAGCTGATAATGTCATAGGGTATAAATAGATAAATGCTATTGGACGGCATGCTAAACCAATTAACATTATTTGTTGCAATTTACATTCCTCTTTTTTACTTAGCTTCATAGACCTGTCCAGGCCCTTATATGCCTCTGGATTAGTTTTTTGTCACTATTTATTCTTACTATTTGTCACGTGGATTGGTACTGACGGTATGGCCGGAAACCAATGTCAGATAACGTGGTTTTTTAAATAAACTTCCGCTAGCACAACTCCCAGTAATATTATTACATAGTCCGGGTCAAGTTCTGTTGTTTTGATAAGGGATATTGCATCACCATAAGCACGGTAGACACCGGGTTTTGGTTCGTTTACTCCAATGTGTTGTGATAAAAGAAGCGAGTTACCCAATATATCCCAAGTTACATCCTTACTTCTTAAGCGGTCCGGTCGCTTCTTTCATCCCTCTTGGTCATAATGGTATCCATGGATTACATATTGCCAAACAAGTGATGTCGTATTCTGCTACAAGTGTCAGTATGCCTTTAATAACGATATTGTAAAAACCCATCATTGTATAAAATTGGTTATGACAAGTTTATCATCTTGGAATATTCCAGTTGGAAACAAGGCACTTGAAAGGTTCATCTACCGTGAAAGGTCTGATTTCCACAAAGCGGTTGAATCAGCTTTTCAGTTTCGTGCTTTAAATTCTCCTATTTTGGTGCAGTTACAGTCATCGCATTGAGAAAATCAGCCGAAATATCACTGGGCATTCGCCGTTATTCTGAGATCCTTATGTACAATGGGTCGTCAAGGTATTTCCATAACGCATCATACAACAATAGAAAGCAATTGGCATTTGTTGTTAATCAGTCACTATCATTTTAGCAAGGACGACACACTGAAGTTAATGGGGAAGTTATCTTTCTCATGATACACAAAACGAGATTTTAGACCTAATGTCAAACACTATTTTACGAGGTATCATCAGTGATATTAAGAAAGCTCATTACTATGTTATCATAGCAGACAAGACGAGTAATGTGTCTGTGGTGGGCAGCTATCAATATGCACTCGAGCTCTTTACCTCAGTCTGGGGCTTCAGGATGTGGCTAAGGTATAGTCTTCGGTTAAGTAGACTCTTGAGTTTACACAAGAGTTGTGCCGCTTTATACGTTGTTCTCTGAAAAAAACATCTTCGAAGATGGTTGTTCCAAGAAAATGTCCACTGGGACTGGGAGCATCAAGCCGTCCTGTCCGACGCAGTGGACAGTACGTACCAAAGCGTTAGCTTCCATAATCAAACACTATGGAACTCTGCAGGAAGAACTTGACATTATTAAAGCTGAAACTCTGAAAGAGGTCGTAAGGCTATGGACTTTTTGTCATATATATGCAATGATTCAATATGTTCTCTGGAATGAAATTTCTTATCTGAATTTCGCAGCTACTGAGCAGACCACCGAATCCTTTAAGCGCAAGGATTTGTCCATACATTACCTTACCACGCTCACTGCGTTTTAAAGTCGTATTATTTGTCCCTTCGCGCAGATGATCAGCTTAGCCAATTTTACGAAAATGCCCAATTTTTGTCCGAAGGTCTGATGGATCTTCCAAATCTGCCACGTGTCCGCAAAGCACCGCGGTGCCTTGATGATGGAGCTCCCTCGCGTGTGTATTTATAGAGCCGAAGGAAGTTTTCCGTAGACAAATATTTTGAGGAAGCCAGTTTTATTTGTTTTCTGAAATCGAAAAGCTTTTGGGGACTTTTCTAACATCTCCCGTGACTTTGGTGTCTTGTGAAAACTTGTTTTCGGCATTGCAACAAATAATAACCCAAATAGCAAGCATTGTCGGATAACAAATGGTCCATCAGTGTGATCAATGGCCAATAAAGGCCATTCATTTGCCAACCATAACCAACAAAACAAAAAGTATTAAAAATCTTATTATTCCACAATTTTGCTAAGAAATGATTATATTATTGTATATTATATGTGCATTGCATTAAAGTTAAATTTCAATTTTAAAAAAGTATTATTTATCAGTTTCTTCTAGACCATTGATGGTCCGACAATGCCCATTAATGGCATTACTGGATCAATCTGCCATCTAGCGAACAAATACTAATTATAGTAATTTACAATTTTGCTTGAACAAATTAAATTTCATAAAAATGAAATTATTTACTCTTCAGAAGTTGATAACACAATCTAGTATGCCAGCTCTTGTTTTTATGAGCGCTGTATAATGAATTCAAATATTTGCAGCAGGGTGTTCAATCATAAAAATATTATATTCTAAACACTAACAACTGTGCTCTTAGTTCATGCAATTTATACCAAGTTACGAATTATAACTGTGACAACTGATAGAGCCAATCGTCCATTGATGGGCCATTGGCAGCATCAAGGCAACCTTATTAATCAATAATCAATGAACAGATGCTTGAAAATAGAACTCACTTCATCATTTTGATTCGTAGATCTTTTAATATAAAAAAAGGAAATGAGAAAAGCTGTCTTGAAATTTTTAATTTGTAAAAATTATAATATACCTGTTAAGTGAATTTTCAAAATTATTTATTCATGCATATGAAGTTAACTATAGCATAAAAAAGATTACGATTGAGCAGAAGAGATTTTTCACGATTTAAAAAAGTACTATTTCAAAATTGGACTTAATTTGACAATTTAAAAATTTTGTTAAATTTGGCAGATTTATATGTTTATTGTTATCATTTGTAAACAAGATATTCTTTCAATTGTCTATTAGATGTTTGCATTGAAAATGTTTGACAAGATATCAAAGATATTCTTATGCCCTTTGTTCGGTTGTGTATGTTCAAACAGCAATGTTTAAACTTCTTTGATGTATAAAGTTGTTGTTCTATATATAATAATAATGTTTTGCTATCAAAACCTACTGTTTGCCACCAATGGACCATTATTGGCTCACCAATGACCCATGAATGGAACAATTTTGGCCCATCAATGGGTCATTGTCGGAAATACATCACTGGCCCATTCATTCCCCGACGGTCATCTGCCAATAATGACCATCAATAGCAACTTCGATGGCACAGTGTCAGTCCATTAATGGCTTGCTATTTGGGAAACTATCTTTGCTCAACCATGACACAGCCGCGCCTGAATCATATAATGATGCTGAATGCTCACAAAGATAAATTGTACGTTTGTTTGAAGCATAGTTAGTGACTGTGTTGAGTTCATTTACCTTTACTACAGTTAACTTTAAAAAAAATTCGCAAATCGACGAAAAATTGCTTAACGATAGCAGTAACCAAGATGCTCTTCAGTGAAATTAAAAACGTTGAATAAGTAATTAGAGCACTTGCTTTCCATAATAGTAAATAGAGACTACAGTAACATCTGTGCAAACATGAATAAATCTTGGTCAGCATATTTTAATTTCCCCGGGATACCAAACTGACGAATTCTGAATAAGTTGCAGAAATAAAATGAGGATTTGGGTTTTCTGAGAGTTCTTCCTGAGTAGTTATACCCAAGGCAATCCCGTGGTTTTTTTGGCCTTCGACCCCAATGGGCATATCTGTCATGGATATGATGTAATTGTATACTTTGGCCGTCTGTATATCTTTGACTTCACTGGAACATATTCTCTTTTGTTATAATATTTGTTGGCAAACACATTTTTTTGTAGTCTATTGGGGGAGGGGGTGTATCTCTGACGTCATTGGAATATGTTTTGTTGAAATTGTTTGCAGTCTATTGTTTAAATGTAACAAATTTTTTTTATTCATATTGCATAAATAATTGGCTGTGTATATTGGCAGGGGTGTATCTCTGACGTCATTGGAATATGTNTATTACATAAATAATTGTCAAAGATCATTGAAATTCTATATGCAAGAAATTCAAATTTTTGGAATTATATTTTATTGCTAAATTTCTTCGGTAAATGTCATAATTAATAAGTATTTTCAAACAAAAATATTTTGTTTTATTTTACGTACTTGCTTTTTTTAATGTATGCGACTTGCTTATTTATGTGGTTAATTTAGTTTACATACTTTTTTTTATTTTTTTTTATTTACATACTTATTTCACATACTTGTTTTATTTCGTAAAATTTAATAACAAATGTTTGAATCAGAGAGATAATAATACTCGTTAAAAGCGTAATGTCTTATTTCGGTAATAATGCAAAATAATTTTTCAGAAAAAACAAAAAACTAGTTTATGCAAAAACTCGCAATTTCTAATATTTCATAAACGTACGTGGTAGAACCCACATACGTGTTTAAGCCAAGACAAAAATGCAATTTATTTTACACTTTGCTTATGATGATCATATATATCTTACTATTAAATTTGTCTATTGTGTTAGTTGATCATCATTGTTGTTGAGGGAATTCTGTAGGAAGCAAACACAATGCGTATTTGCACATTATGAATTTCACACGGTCGTTTCTAAATTAATGGTTAATAAACAAGTTGTTATTAAAAACGAGATAACATTCACAATCAAAAATACATGAATATTAAAAGTTTAAACAAATCAATTAAAAATGTTTATTAACAAACAAACGACGTTTCTATTTATGATAAAGTATATAATTAATTTAACATCGGACAGTAAATTCGCAGCAATTCATTCAAATAAAATTATGTTTTTAAAAGAAATATCTGTAAAACTAACTAGAGATAATATCTGAGACATTATTATAAAAATAGCTTACCAAAAAGTTTGAAATCTTTATGGGTAGTTCTTTCATAAATGTGAAATTGCATTATGCCAGCTGTGTATATTCATACGTGTAGAAAGTTACATGATTCATAGACAATGTGAACATAGTTTTTATTTATATTCTATTGTTCAACTGTCAAAATGTATCCAATCGTAAAAACAGTACAAGCATGTAAAATTCCATTATGCTGCTATGCGTAATTTTTTATCTATTGTTCAAACGTCAAAATGTGTCAAATTGTAAAGATTGTTATCTACCAAACATCAAATCCAAATCAATTTAAAAATTATCACAATTAAATAAAACACTTTCAAATCATATAAAACTAGAATTTTTTCACAAGTTGGAAAACAATCTCAATTACTACATGTTTTTCCCAATTTATACAATTATGTAAATGAAAGATGCTACAAAACTAAAATGTTAATAAAGTAAAACGATTTTATTCCCAAAGCCATGTAATTTTGTTCAAAAAGACAAAAAAATCATCAAAAGGAAAATTAAATATTCCCAAAGCCAATTAATTTTGTTCGAAAAGACAAAAAAATCACCAAAAGGAAAATGAAAATTTTAGACTCTCAAATATTAGAAAATACTTGGAAATCCATTATATATTGGCATTCTCTCCAATGCTATGCCTTAGAAACTCTATTTTATCAGTTTCTGATAATTGTAATTTACGCTATTTATTTCTATATTTAGAAAATGTTCCTAAGTTGTTTTAATACCTAATGTACAAAATGTAGTTTAAATCATTTAACGATTGCTGTTGTGATTTTATAATGTACAACTATGTGTTTTTGTAAAATCAATCAATTTAATCATTTTTGCGTAAATGTATTTTTTATGAAAATGTATTAGTCTTTTTGCAATTAAAAATGTTTTGCGAGTTTCATGACATCTAATTGATTCGTTTTTGAAATGGCGTTATGTATTCATTTGCGATTATCGAAATTTACTCATTGACTGAAAAAAAAATGTGAAGTTTAATGCTTTCTCAATAATTATAAAGTTTTTATTTTAAAATTCAAAAGCTATGATACAACTTCTAGTACTTTAACCATCATTGATTTTTAGAATGTCTTAAAATTTATATTTATATGTGATATTAAATAACAAAAACCATTCTTTAAAATACGAAAATAAAACCTGAATTTATAACAAAGATTAGTCGTATTTATGTGCATGTATGTTTTTCTTACTCGTTCTTGAAAGTTTATACTAATACCGTCATGAAATTTTCATTTTGTTCAATGATGAAAAACTATCTAAAATTTTAACACAATATTCAGTTTTTTTACAATGTTTTTGACTAATTTGATCAGTTGATTTCTTGCATACATATTGAAAAATTAAATTTATATCAGTACTGAAACAAAGGATTGACGTCGAAAAAAAAATGTAAGTCTATAAATGTGGAAAAATCATAGGTCACTCTAATTATATTATTATACATAACATGCATCTAATATTACACTTATTTAATTAGTTGATGAGATGTATCTCTAGAAATCTATCATTAATGAAACACGTACAAATTATATCTACATTCTCACTGTATAATAAATAGTATTATTAAATTTACTAAACTAGCGATTACTTTATTTCAATCATCCTTCCCTCATGCTAAATTTGAATGTCAATTGCATGTTAAATTAATAGCTAGGTAAAATATTGACATTTATCAGTTTAGAGAATACTATAGCTTTTTACCTATTTACAAAGAAGATGTAGGAGTTTAAATTTTTTATATTAAAACTAATGTTTATGAATTGTAATAATTTATTAAACATATTAACATAAAACTAGTACATGTAGAAAAAAGAGTGAAAGCAAAACTATACATTTTCTATTTACTAAACTGCAATACAATACGTTTTGCAATAGCACTGTTTCCAATCCAAATGTCATCGATGAGTATAAGTTTTTTAATGTAAGTCGCAAAAGTAAAAAAACGTCAAAAAAGAAATGTAAGTCACAAAAGTAAAAAAATGCTGAAAAAGAAATGTAAGTCACAAACATGCAAAAACTTTGGAAAAGAAATAAAAGTCACAAAAGTGAAAAAACGTCGGAAAAAATGTAAGTCTACAAACGTGGAAAAGTCGTAAACCGGGTATTTATTTAATTCTTAATATAAAAGACACCAATAAAATTTTAAAATGTAAGCAATTTCTTATAGTATAAAATTTATATTTTTAAACGTCTTGTATATATGCGTATCAATAAATGTTAACAACCACTTTACCACTCTAATAACAAAACATGTTATCAAAAATCTTGAAACGTTTTTATTCTTGAATTCAACGAGAAAAACGTATTGAAGAAATATTTATTTCATTTCTACCAGAGACCTTGATTGCTAAATCGTTTTACTTTATTAACATTTTAGTTTTGTAGCATCTTTCATTTACATAATTGTATAAATTGGGAAAAACATGTAATAATTAAGATTGTTTTCCAACTTGTGAAAAAATTCTAGTTTTATATGATTTGAAAATGTTTTAATTAATTGTGATAATTTTTAAATTGATTTGGATTTGATGTTTGGTAGATAACAATCTTTACAATTGGACACATTTTGACATTTGAACAATAGATAAAAAATTACGCATAGCAGCATAATGGAATTTTACATGCTTGTACTGTGTTTATGATTGGATACATTTTGACAGTTAAACAATAGAATATAAATAAAAACTATGTTCACATTGTCTATGAAGCATGTAACTTTCTACATGTATGAATATACACAGCTGGCATAATG
>CABFPE010000141.1:499167-519542 GCA_900660155.1 Hofstenia miamia | reverse complement strand
GTCCGATGTTAAATTAATTATATACTTTATCATAAATAGAAACGTCGTTTGTTTGTTAATAAACATTTTTAATTGATTTGTTTAAACTTTTAATATTCATGTGTTTTTAATTGTGAATGTCACCTCGTTTTTAATAACAACTTGTATATTAACCATTAATTTAGATACGACTGCGTGAAATTCATAATGTGCAAATACACATTGTGTTTGCTTCCTACAGAATTCCCTCAAAAACAATGATGATTAAATAACACAATAGACAAATTTAATAGTAAGATATATATGATCATCTTAAGCAAAGTGTAGAATAAATTGCATTTTTGTCTTGGCTTAAACACGTATGTGGGTTTTATCACGTACGTTTATTAAATATTAGAAATTGCGAGTTTTTGCATAAACTAGTTTTTTGATTTTTTTGAAAAATTATTTTGCATTATTACCGAAATAAGACATTACGCTTTTAACGAGTATTATTATCTCTCTGATTCAAACATTTGTTATTAAATTTTACTAAATAAAACAAGTATGTGAAATAAGTATGTAAATAAAAAAAATAAAAAAAAAGTATGTAAACTAAATTAGCCACATAAATAAGCAAGTCACATACATTAACAAAAAGCAAATACGTAAAATAAAACAAAATATTTTTGTTTGAAAATACTTATTAATTATGACTTTTACCGAAGAAATTTACCAATAAATTATAATTCCAAAAATTTGAATTTCTTGCATATAGAATTTCAATGATCTTTGACAATTATTTATGTAATATGTATAAAAAAATTGGCTACATTTTAAAAAAATAGATTACAAACAAATGGGTTTGCCAACAAATATTATAACAAAAGAGAATATATTCCAATGACGTCAGAGATACACCCCGCCAATATACACGGCCAATTATTTATGTAATATGAATAAAAAAAATTGGTTACATTTAAACAATAGACTGCAAATAAATTCCAACAAAACATATTCCAATGACGTCAGAGATACACCCCTGCCAATATACACGGCCAATTATTTATGTAATATGAATAAAAAAAATTTAGAAACGTCGTTTGTTTGTTAATAAACATTTTTAATTGATTTGTTTAAACTTTTAATATTCATGTGTTTTTAATTGTGAATGTCACCTCGTTTTTAATAACAACTTGTATATTAACCATTAATTTAGATACGACTGCGTGAAATTCATAATGTGCAAATACACATTGTGTTTGCTTCCTACAGAATTCCCTCAAAAACAATGATGATTAAATAACACAATAGACAAATTTAATAGTAAGATATATATGATCATCTTAAGCAAAGTGTAGAATAAATTGCATTTTTGTCTTGGCTTAAACACGTATGTGGGTTTTATCACGTACGTTTATTAAATATTAGAAATTGCGAGTTTTTGCATAAACNATTTAAACAATAGACTGCAAACAATTCCAACAAAACATATTCCAATAACGTCAGAGTTACACCCCCACCAATATACACAGCCAATTATTTATGTAATATGAATAAAAAAAATTGGTTACATTTAAACAATAGACTGCAAACAATTCCAACAAAACATATTCCAATAACGTCAGAGGTACACCCCCACCAATATACACAGCCAATTATTTATGTAATATGAATAAAAAAATGGTTATATTTAAACAATAGACTGCAAACAATTCCAACAAAACATATTCCAATAACGTCAGAGATACACCCCCCACCAATATACACAGCCAATTATTTATGTAATATGAATAAAAAAAATGGTTATATTTAAACAATAGACTGCAAACAATTCCAACAAAACATATTCCAATGACGTCAGACATACACCCCAACCAATATACACAGCCAATTATTTATGTAATATGAATAAAAAAAAATTGGTTACATTTAAACAATAGACTGCAAACAATTCCAACAAAACATATTCCAATGACGTCAGAGATCAACCACCGACAATATACACGGCCAATTATTTATGTAATATGAATAAAAAAATTGGTTACATTTAAACAATAGACTGCAAACAATTCCAACAAAACATATTCTAATGACGTCAGAGATACACCCCCACCAATATACACAGCCAATTATTTATGTAATATGAATAAAAAAATTAGTTACATATTATACAATAGACTACAAACAAATGTGTTTGCCAACAAATATTATAACAAAAGAGAGTATGTTCCAATGACGTCAAAGATACACAGATGGCCAAAGTATACAATTACATCATATCCATGACAGATATGCCCATTTGGGGTCAAAGGTAAAAAATATCCACGAGATTGCCTTGGTATAACTACTTTCCTGTGAAATTATATATAGACATACATAGTAGACGGCTGTTTTTTCTGCTTCACCGATATCATCAATACTTTGTATAGCAAAGTCGATCGATTCCCCCTCATCAACTGTTAGGCCTAATTGACAGCAAGTATTTTCAGAATGCGGCACTGATCTGATGCACAAGGACTCAGACAGTCGAATTTTGTATGGCATCTAATTGGGACCATATTTAAAAAGTGCATTGAGGTATTAAAAATTTTGTAGTAATAATCAACGTCAATAGTTGAGTTAATGCGATACATAACTACATAATCATCTTCGTGCGACAATTGTACAAGTTGCAGAAATTAAAAATGGAGTATACAGGAAATTTTTCTATACCGGAATTCAAACTATGTTGCATGTACTGTTATATCATTGCATTTCATCATATTGATATTTTTTGCAAATTTTTTAAGTTTTGGGTGAAGGATTGGGGTTAGTGTTAGAGCTTAATTATTTATGACGACATTGCAAATGCGTGCCCAAAGTTAAATAATGCCTAATCATGTATTTGAGTGATATCTTAATTTGAATAAATCGTTCTAGTAAGCTTTGCGTGTGTTTTACGAGTAAGGAAGTAATTAACAACACTAGCTGCTTACAGGAATTAAATAGATAAATAACATCACAGCTTCCTTACTGACAATTGCTTAATAAATGATACAGTCTCTTATCAGTCGATTATAGTTTACAATTTGGATCTAAAAATTAATAAGGTTAATTCCTATGGTTAGCTATACAGCCATATTTGAATTTGTTACTACATGCAAACCAAATTCAATTGATAGCTAAGTATGAATTTTTGAAAAACCCCTATTTGTAGACCTAACCTAAATGCAGTTTGTGATCAGGGGTTAAAACCTATAGTCATTTTCACCATGGAATCCTGACCACTACTATGAAATGCTTATCTATGCATTTTAATATAAAACCAAACCATAACAAAATAAATAAGAATATTTCGAAGAATTTACTTTATCAACTAAATTTTTCTCTTTGTTCCTATTTATACTAATTTTTTAAAACATGCTTACTCTAATCAAAACATGAAACAAGCAAGTACCTGTCGCCTAAAATTTTTGAAGTCAACGTTTTAAGTTCTACGTGGCTTAATCAAGTTATCTAAAATTAATGAGGAGCATTTCATTCCCAGGTTTTTGTCAAAATGATTTGGTGACAAGCATTTGTTCATACAAATAAAAAATATAAATCACTGTTAGTATATCTTTTTTTTTATTGAATTTGTTATATAATTTTTTCTTTTTTTTGTGTAATTCAGAAAATTGAAGGATTGTGCTACATTTGTACTCAATTGTGGTATTTTCTGACAGGAATTTCTTTGGATATAGATGCTTTTCTCATTTGATTATGTAGGAACAGGTGAATGGCCATGTTTGACTCAAATGTCATTCCAGCAGGAACTTCTTCTGATAGAGATTCTTTTCTTTCTGATTTTTAACCAAGGCTTTCAAATCAAATACAAATTTTCAAATATTTGCAAGAATTCCAAACTTTCAAATCAAATTTTGTAAAATTCTAAAATTCAAATTTCAAACCAAACTTTGGAGGATAAGAAACAAACTTTGATATTTAAATTTTGACAAAATTTGCGCCTCAGCATTATTAAATTTCACTGATATTATTATATTTAAGTATATTATATATTTATAATTTTTATTAATATTGAAAATGAAGATCTCTGACAGAGATAATAATGGCTCATTCAATTGACATGTTTGATAATTAAGTAACAGTGAGCACATTTTGCAAGCTTTGTGACTATCCTGCATGTTGCTCTGTTTTCATTATTTACCTGGAATAATTAAATAAGCAATTTCAAATTTCTTAATTGCCACAGTGGCGCTTACTACAAATTATGTCTCTATGCAATAAGTAAAATAATCTTACTTTCTTTTTTGAAAACAATGTACTATGTATGACTAATATATGTTCTACTATATATACTTCATATTGTAACAAAAATATAGGTAAAATCTGCATTATTTGTTCTAAGCCTACCTCACTGCTACATGCATATTACTGTGATAAATATGCATTTCTTTTTTTAGGTAAGAGTTATTTCTAAAAAATATCAAACTTGAAATTAAATATTCACACTTTCAAATTTAAAATCAAACTTTGAATTAAATAATATTCAAATTTTTAAATCAAAGTTTGAAAGGTATTCAAATTTCAAACTTAATTTTTGTCAAACTTTAAAAGCCCTGTTTTTAACTTCTTGGAAGTCTCTGGGTGCTGCATCTGTTACTTCATTAATTCTCTTGATTCATCATTGTTTCTAAACAAAGTGTTAATCTTTATGTTTCTGTCCCCAGAGTCATTTCAAATTTTGCTTTAGCCACTCTATGCAGTTGCATTAATCTCTCAATTTTTTTATTTGTATCAATTACATCTGGATTATAAACACTACTAAAGCTCTCTTTGCTTATACTTTCTAGATTATCCATTTTAAAATAATAACTACTATCATTTTCAATAAATTTGAATTGCTCTTTGTTATATATATCAACACTAGTAATGTCCTTTATAACATACAGTGGGGAGCAAATTAATTGCAACATGCAATTTATTCTGCTTAGATGTGTCTCACAGTGTGTATGCCATACATGCATAATGTATGTAGCCATACATGCTGACTATGCATACACATCTAACTGATTATAATGTTGACCAATGAAAAAATTGATGTTAACCTATATATACTTTGCCATATAGTAATTTTGTGTTATGATAATTATACTTTCATTGTTGCATGGATACGTCTTCTGCTATCTATGCTCAAATTATTGCGCTCAGCCAACACACCAGCATGACAGTGAGGGGTATTGCTGCGAGACTTCACACCAGTTATTCAACAGTATCATACATCATTCAGCTTCACCATGCAACTGGACAATTGGAACCTTCTAGCAAGAAAAAATGTGGCCAAAAGAGAATCACTACCTCCCATGATGACAAAATGCTGCTGTGTAAGAGAATGAAAAATCCTCAGTTAGATGCTGTCGCCCTACGATGGACTCTAAACGTCCTTGTGTCAGCCCACATTGTAAGGAGAAGGTTAAACAAGGGCGGGAGAAAGGCCATTAAGCCAGTAAAAAAAACCGCTACTCACCACTGTCATGAAGAAGAGACACTTGGCATGGGCACCAAAATTGGACTGTGGACGATTGGCGCAAGGGGATCTTCACTGACAAATCAACTTTTTGCATCCAGTTGTCTAGCCCTCCATGGCACATGGTGAAAGTAGTCAAACAATCCCCGAAGGTGATGGTGTGGGACCAAATATCATACCAAGATTGCACATTGTAGAGTGCATGATGAATGGTATTAAGTATGCAGATGTGTTCAAATCTTGACTGATACCTCAGGCCCGCAAATGGTATCCAAACAGTGACTGGTTGCTTCAACATGATTTGGTGCCCTGAACCACAGCAAAACACGTCAAGGCCTTCTTGGACATGGAAGGTGTCCAAGTGCTTCCATGGCCAGCCAACTCACCAGATTGCAACGTGATCAAGACAATGTGGGCTATGGTGAAGCAAAAACTTCGTCGATGTGATGTATCGTCAAAAGCAGGCCTAATTAGTGCTTTACTGGATATCTGTATACAAAATGGTGAGTCAAAAACTGCTATCTTTTGATTCATGCAAGAAGTTGATTGATGGAATGCAGGTAAGAATCAATGCACTCGTGAATGCCAAGAGCGGTAATACACGTTACTAGTTTAACTCACTCTTTATTTCGAACACTTCATATTGATCTGTGATTGATGTTGTGTATTTTCCTATTTCCATTGAAATATTAAAAAATCGCTTGTTGCAATTTATTTGCTCCCTACTGTACCTTAAGGTTTGAAAGTAATATTTTACTGTTCTCAAGTTCATAACTACTATGCCCCAATTTTGTATGGATGACTCCATTTCCCCACTGCCTTCCTCACCTGCTGCCTTTCTTTAGGATGTGCCATATTGTAAATTTACACTGAGTCGCCTATATTTCTTCTTTTTGAAGTTCCATTCTTGGCATACTTTGCTCTTCTTCATGTTACAACAGATCATTTTGTGTATTTTCTGCATTCATTTCATTAGCTTAGCAATATACACCACCCAAGATTTTTCAGAATTATTTTCAAACATCATCAATAATGGTATTTTACATTCTTGGCCAATCACTTTTTTGAATGGTAAAAACTTCATTGTATAGTGAACAGCACTGTTGTAGAAGCATGTTGCCATATCTAGTACTGTTCTTCAATTCTTTCCCGTAAAATATAACTCAAGGTAGTTTAGTCAAAGTCTTAATTACATTTTCAAATACTCTATAGGTTTGCTGATGGTATACTGTTACTGTCTCATGGCAAATTTTTAGTTATTTGGCTAACATCATGAACAATACACTCTCTAATTAATAACCTTTATCTATGATTTTCTTTGTCATTAGACCAAATTTTAGCACAAAATTCATTATTAGCTTATCTGCTATATTTTCTACTGGTTTTGATGCCATTAATATAAATTTAACATACTTATTGAAGGTTTTGACAACTACTAAGACATGTTTGTAGATTTAATTGTCTCTTGACAGCCATTCTGCTCTCTTATATTTGTAATGTAAGTTATTTCTTGTCAAAATGACTTCACACTTATCAATGACATCTTGTACAACAGATCTTATTTTAATATCCACATATCAGGTGAAAGTTTTCTCTGTTTTGTTTATCCTGATATGATTACAGCAATGCATCCTTGGGATGATTTCTCACTTGTAAAATTATGGGATTTCCAGTCTATTATTTGTACTGTTAGTATACAGGAAACCCTCTTCATTTTTTCCATTATAGTTTCTATAGTATTTGTCTGGCAGTTTCTTGAGATCAGATTCTGTTCTTGACAGCATTTAATTACCCTGCTCCAATACTCTGTCAATGCATTGGTGTGTTTCATAATATCCTTGTATTTCTTAAAAATGTGGGTGTAGTATTGTGTGAATGCTTATAACCAGATAAATCTGCATTTATCTCCAGCAGTTGTTCGTATTCAGTTGTTGGTGTGAATTCAAAAACTTTCTCACTCCCCAGTTTCTTGACATCTCTTTTGTATTTGGGTAATGCTATCTACAGGTCTGCATTTTTATGCAAAGCTTCCTTGCTGCTGCTTTATGATGAAGTGGTATTTGCTTAGGTACTCAATCCAATTGAGCACAATACTTGATCAATCTCCACAGAATTCTTTTAAACAGGATAGGCCACTATTATCTTTTCACACTGAGAACTCTGTGCCCAATATGAAGTACTAAAATTTCTTCATGCTTTCCATTAGTGCAAGTATCTTTAATTTTCTGCATTCATTTTTCAACTCATTTACTCTTAATTTTCTAGCAAAATATTGGACTGGGTATTCCACAGTGTAGATTTCTTTAATTAGTATAGTACCAATTGCCCCTGTACTAGTGCCCCAAATGATAATAAATGGTATTCCTACTTTGGCGTTCACAGCATTGGTATCTTCTTGAGGTCTGCTTACATGGCTTTCATCTCTTCTTTGTGCTCTCAGTTTCAAAGAAATTCAGCATTTTCCCTCAAGAGTATTGAGATATTTTTTGTAGGGGTAATAATTTAGAAAACCCATTATCCTTTGAATATACTTTCTATTTTGAAGATCTGTTAGCTTTTCTAAAATTCCTTTAGTGTCATTCTTAATTATGGTCCCGTACACTCCTAATAAGCACCCCAGCAAATTTTTTCTTGGATCCGAGATTGCCTTTTTTATTCGTCTTTAGGTCTCAATGTAGCTTTAGAATTTAACATTATACAGTACTTCATATAGACTATTGCCCCTTAAATTGATGACTTCTTTGAAGTCACATAACTGAAACACAATGAGGGATGAAATGAAATGCCCTATATCTCATTGAATATGAAAGAATTGGTTACAGAACAGCTTTTTATTTGTTTCCAAATCTTAATTTAGGTCTAGAAATCTATACTTTAAGAATAATAATAGTGTATTGCTCATTATAAATCATTGGCTACCTTTTCCATATTATATATAAAAAATGTTGCACTTTGCTTAAGTAATGATCAAATTTCATTCCGTATTAAAGATATCACTTTTGGATCAGCTTAAATGGATTTAGCCTAAACTATACGTCTTGAAGTACAGGGGCAATACACGTTATGGCAACCACTTATTGCAGCTAAAAATCTTTCTAATCTGAAAACTTGCTTTTAAAGAAGAAATTTTGTTAGCAATTATAAATGCTTACAACAGCGAGCTACTTGATGATACGCAAATATTGCCATTATCCATACCGCACAGTATATTACTTTTCAATATTTAATAAGATCTGCTGTTTTTCTCTAAGTTAAAGATAAATCTCGAAGATATTTCCTTGAGATCAGTTTACTTCATGTGTAAATCACAAATTAGGTCTATAAATGTAATATTTTAATATATAAATGGACTGTTATATTTCAAAATTGACTAATCCAGCAGTATTAGTATGAAAATGTAAATTTCCAGACAACTTTAAATTTTTTAAATTAGTAATTGGCAGGATTGTCAATGAGAAAAAATGTTCATCCGCATTCCACAATGTGCTCCAATATATATTAAGGACATCTAATTATATGTATATACATATCTATCTATCTATCTATCTATCTATCTATATATATATATATATATATATATATATGTATAGTAAGTTTATTAAATTAAAGTGTATATAAATTTCAACAACGATGGTATACATGCAAATATAATTTACAAAGCATAAAAGGAAAATATTGATGAAATAATGTGATGACATAATGTGAAGTCATTAGTAGTTTAGGTACTTAATCATGTATGGCAAAAAATGTTTCCGTCTAAACTCGATTTTTTATTTACCTATTCTAAACTTTCGAGTGTACCGCAAGTTTTCTGGTTGGGTTGTGAGGAGAAGGCTTGGATACGTTGATAACACTAGAAATAATTTGGTGGATAGATGTAATTTAAGGAATGAGTGTGAAGTGAGTATTTCCTGGATTCAGATGTTCCAGATATTATTTTCTTTCGAATCTCTTAAGTAATCTTGTGATTTTATTTTCCTAGAAATCGGGTGGTACAAGAAGATGGAATAAATTATGTTTTCATTTATCGAATTTTTGGTACTGTTAAGATATGTTTAAGACTACTTAGACAAGCAATGCTTGATTATCCTCTCTTCAGAACATCGTAGATGTGGTTCGTCCAGGTTAGTTTTGTGTTAAATGTGATTCCAAGTATTTTAGCGGATGATTGCAATGGAACTGGATTAGAAGTTAGCAGATTGTGCTTATTACCTACCAAAAGTTGATTCGATTTTTCTATTTAGATTTACGGTACACCATTTGGATATTTGAGAAATTGTCGAATTACTGTTACGCAGATCATTGAAGGTAATAATGTTATCCATGTGCTTGACCAAGAAGATATCTGGGCAATATATATATATATATATATATACTATATATATATATATATATATATATCGGAAACGAAAAGATTAAAAGAATTGGAGCTATTAATGACCCTGAGGTATTCCCTTGTCCAATGCTATTTCCTCCCTTATATCTCCAATGTGTGAGCTTATTTTGATGTAGCCGCATCTATTTTCCAAGTAATTCCCAAACCAACATATCAATTCAGGAGGTAGGTTAAATGATTCAAGCTTATTAAGCAAGATAGTGTTCGACTGAATCAAAAGCTTTAAACAAGACCAGTGCTTGAATTGATTGTGAAATGTTATAATACGATTTTTCACTTGCGTATTTGATATTATAAATGAGAGCTATTGAGGTAGAAGATTTAGGTTTGTACGCGAATTGCAGGGAATCAACAAACTGGAGTATGATCAATTCTAAGAACTTGCCGTTAATTGAGATAAGCGAGATGTGTCTATTATTAATAACTTCCGCTGGTCAATAATTTTGCTTGGGAATCTGGATTATGAAAAACTGTTTCCAGAATGAGGGAACAGAGCAAGAGCAAGTCATAATGGCAGTGTTGGTTCATGGGTCCTCTAAGTAGGGTGCGCCTTTCTTATACATTTTCATAATCTGCCGCTTTCTTCTTTAGATTGCTTAAACGATATGTTTCTAACGACGATACTAGCTTGCACTGATTTTTGCTGATTTCATTGTTATTAAGTTTGAGGGAAACATAGTTGTCTTGACAGTCACTTGTTTTAAACGGGAGAAATGTTGACTAAATGTTGTCAAAGGATTTGATACGTCCCCTAAACTGTGAACAAGATTGAACATCAGATTTGCATCGTGATTTTAAGTGCTAAGCTCTTTATAGGCTTGCCAATCACAGTATGCACGATTTATTCCTGTGCACGACTTCCTTTTAGCTTCAGTAATTAGTTTTTCAAGTTTGAAATTATGTATATATATATATATATATATATATATATATATATAATTGTAGTGACCAGAAATTTTGAAATTCCAAATAAAAGTACATTTTCTAAATATAAAAATATGTCGTTATATAAGATGATGTCTTTGCACACAAATAACTTTCCGGCAATGCTTATGCCAGATTTCTCATCGTAGCCCATAGAACTACTCCAACGATACATCTGCCGTTGAAAACTGGTGATGTTTTTTATCAGCATTAATCTGAACGCTTCTTTACAAAACCAGTAGTAATAGAAAATTGTTTCAGAAACGGAAGGGAGTTTTTTACACAGGTATTCTCACCAGTTCAATATTTGTAGAGGTTGCGGATGTCCTTTTTTGACCAGAACCAGATGAAAAATCTTAAAAATTTTACTTGAGCAAATGCTGAAAAACTCTCATTCAATCAAATCTACTTATGCCGTGTAGCATGATGATATGCTTAGAATATAATAATAGCCTTAAGTAAATTTCATTTATCTATGATACTTGCGCAAGATAGGATAACATTAATTGTAATCATTTTGAATAATTTGTAAAAGCTTTTCTTGTGACCTAGTGTATCGGCAATGCATTTGACTAATTTCTAGTTGTTTTTATGTTAAATATAATCAAGATTTCTGCTGTATTTTAATCTTTATATTCTTGGTTGATTTGGAAAAACACAATTTCTAGAGCTAATACAACTTTAGAAAGCATTTCTCACCAAGCAAAATCCTTAAGTGGCAACAAAATGATACTATGCACCTATGATATTTTGAAATATAGACTCAAAATATCACAATGATGATTTCATAAAATTAATTTTATTTCTATTATAAGCTCAATTTTGCTTCGTAATTTTTACGCTTCACTTTGATGACGTAAGAAAACTTTAGAGATTTCTCTCTTGAGTAATTACTGTTTGTAAATCGTACGCTCTTAAAATTAACGGCATGACAAACGTTTGGAATATGCTTATAATTTATGGTATTTAACGCATACTTTAAGATGTGAGAAATTTTATAGCATGATGTGTCAGTTTTATCACGCAAAATGCAGCGTTACTAATGGTTAATAATTCTTTACTATAAATACCACCTTAACAAGATTGTAACGTTTAATTAACACATAGTATTTACAAAATGAAGCATATCAAATTGTGCATGTTTTTCTAAATAATTCTTTTTATAGAAAAGTGCATTTGTCTTTTTTCAATTATTGAATCAATAAATATAATGAGACAATTCAAGTTTAAAATAAAAGCGCTTGTACGTGTATTTTGAAAAAGATTAGTGGCATTTTCTTAAAATTTCATGCCATAGTCAGACTCGTGTATTGAACGAATGTTTCAGGGCGAAATTCTTAAAGTTTGGAATTCCTGTAGCAGAAATATCAGTTCTCATCAAAATGATAAAATAACTGTGTGATAGGAAATATCTTTATATAAAAACTTATGGTGAAAAAAGTGTGATATTTTAACACTAGCACTCCGAAAATTTAATACACCCTTTAATTCCTAATCCGGTCATAAATGACCGGTATTTGTGTAGCATTTATTACAGTGAGATTTATACAGGCACACAGGTTCATATTTAATAAACACTGCTACTGCTATCTGATGCAATATCCTACATAATTTGATTAAGAGCCCGCTTTGCAGCTTCTCTTGCCATTAATTTTTAACTTAAACGTTCAAAACTGTTAAATACATGCTCAATATAAAGTATATTACTGCATAAATGTAACTACACAAACGCATGCATGAAATGTTTAGTCTGGGTCACAAATGACCGGTTTTCGGAGTTTAAGTTTTTAATATCTAAGTCTGTCTGTTTTCAGAAAATGTCATCAATTCGTACTTTACAGCAGAATTAGTGAATATAGGTGTAAGCTTGTAAAAATTTTTATATGTAGGGAAGTAGTTAATTATCAATTGCATCAAAAACGGTCACAAATGACCGGTTCGGAGTTCTATTGTTAACCAAAAATATACTTATTTTGTGACCAAAATAGGGAATTGTAGGACCACACATTTTCTATCCCAGTTCCGTACTTGTCCCATCCTTTGTTCAATCCTTCAGTCCTGGTAAGAGTCCAGTCCCATGAGCTTTGGCTCCTGTCTCGTACTGAGATTAATTATACTAGTTTAGAAATACTAATAGTTTTGAAAATCTAATAAAAAAACTAAACCATGTGTCGGGGTCCTGGTCCTGATTGAATTTGAAAAGATAGTTCGTGTTTCATACTGTTTCAGTCTAACTGTTTGTTTTTTAGTCCTGGTTCCGGTCCCCAGTAACAATTTATTAACAAAAAAACTAAAATTTACAATCCGTTTAAATCCTCTTAACGTTTATTAAAATTTTGGTGATACTAAAACAATTTATAGCGCTTTTAACATATATTTTGAGTAAGATGCAATTATGTACTAGATAATATTTAATATCCGTCTAAAATTGAGAATTTTTGATGCAATTCATAACCATTTTATTCTACAAAAAAAACGTCTTGAATTTGCAATAACCACACACACCTCTGTAGAAAAATGAAATTCCAAAACTAATTTTACTCACTGCATCTTTGCCTTAGCTTTCAATTATGACGGATTTTTTACAAAAAAATTAATGAGAACATACAATCATTACGAGTGCTTCACTTCTCTGATGCCTTGTTAATGACGGCTCTTCAGGTGTGTACTTGAGGTGGTGTTCAGCCCCACTTGTTAAAGTGTGGGGTGTTGGATTTTTTCTTAAGAAACTAAATTTGGTGAAAATATAACATAAAAATACAATGCTTAAATTTAAAGCCCCCCTTGTTAATTATTCAGATGTACAACGTTGTGGTTCTGTAATTTTTAGGCAATCGGAATTATTTATGAAAGATTATTAACCATATGCAATGCCAACCTTTTTATACATATAAAATTATTTTGAAAACTATTATATATATTATTTACTATTTTTTAATGTTAACACAATATTTGTCAATCCTGTAGAAAATTATTTGAATCTGTGGTACTTTTACGTTATCTCCCCCACCCAAACAAATGCAAAAATTGCTAATAATAGGTGTTATTCTGTGTAACCAATGGAACTTTCTGACCAGAATATTTCATGGGATTGTGATCGGACTAAATTGGATTGAAACTGAAAAATTCTAGTGGCGCAGAACACTAACCACTAGCTCCAAGAGTTATGGAAAATGTGGAAATTAATGGAAAAATGTTTATAATATAGTTGTGGAAATTTAATCGCAATTCAACACAGTCGTATTTCTCCATACAAGAAAGTTAATCTTAAATAGTCTGGAAAATTCTAAGAATATTTCATGAACTTATAAAAATTTTTTATATGCTTATAAATCAAAAAATATTAATCAATCTGAAAGAACCAGGTGATAGTAGAGGAGAGTCTCCTCTTTCTTTTTCGCTGTTATCTGCTACCCGGTTCTATCCCATCGAGGCTTTCCTTTGGACCCGCGACCTCTGACATTGTGCACGTCACGCCTCAATGGATTTGGACTAACTTTGAACATATCAAGAAACATTCAAATTTTTTTGTTTCTTCCATGAGTTTAAAGTCTTATAAATACATGAACATTAGTTATGGAGGGAATTTAATTTTTTTCAATAATTCAAATTTTCATCAATCTCAGCCACACCAATACGCTTTAAAATATATTTTTACCATTGCATTGAAGCATGTTCCCCAATTGTTCTGCCCATGCCTCATGATTTTCAAATTTGCAAATAAGCTAAGAGAAAATTCTTTGTAAATGTTGGAAAACGGTTTGCTATTTATAATGGATGCCAGGCAGTTTAAGGGCCAATGTATGGAAAAAGTTTTGGATTGTTTGAACTATTACATATACAATCTCGGACAAAAAGTTAGCAACAAGTGAAATATATTTTAATATCCAGAAAAATAATTTATTCTATTCTTAGCATAGATCAAAACATACAATCTTATATGTAAATATATGCACAAAAGGCTTAGTCATATTAGTACTTAGTATTGCGTCATTTATTGCCTAAGCAGGATTTTATGTGGCGAAGTATAGAACCAATGCTGAGTAGTATGCAGGTGTCATTTCTATGGTCCATACTATCTATATTTTGTTAATCAAATCATATAAGGAAGTTGGATTCAGATTGGCAACCTTCTCTTTCATGTGAATCTAACAGTTTTCGGGTGAGGTAACGGGGTCAGTCGTCATGAATATTGAGCCAGTATTAGAGTATTGGAACCTTTACGGAGTGTGTGCGGGTGCACCATCATGTTGGAAGATTGTGTAGGTTTAAAGTGGCATCCACATTGAAACCTTTGTTGCAAAATTTTTGTTCGGGACTATAGATACAGTCCAAAAATATGTAATCGTACATTTAGTTTTTAAATTCCAAATAATTGGCGCTTCTAAATTAATATATTATATATTAAGTGAGATCGTATAGTCTATTATCGTCAGCGTTCCATGAGCATGAGTTTTAGAGTCTGATTCTGATTCACTCACGTCTGCATGAATCTGAGAAAAGCTTTGATGACGCCAAGGAGTAGAAAAGTATTTAAGAATTGTACCAATTAGAAATATTTAGGTTCAATTAATATACAAATTAAATAGTTTTCAAAATTTTGTCAAACGTGCACTAGGGATTTTTAATCTGCTCAATCGTTCATTTTAGAATGAATTTCATTAAGTCAAAGCAATAATTAAATTACCAAAAACACGCAAAGAGTATTCTAGATTGCGTGCACACTCTATGAAGTTTATAAAATTACTTTTGAATGAATACGCAGTGTCTTGATGAATTACTGTAATTAGTTATACTAAGAATAACATTATGCAAATACAAATTTTTCTGTCTAATTTGTTGGAAGCATGCCATAGTAATGAAGTGGTGTTGCTGAGGTGTGTGACCTCACCGTGCAATGAAAGTTTTTCTTCTCCAAAAAAATAGAAATAAAACTTATTATAAGCTATTTTAAACAAGTTTGGTGCCCCAAGTTTGGAATTTTGAGCTTTTTGGGGTTCAACATATCAAAATAAAAGAGTAATTATATAAATATAGCAAAAAATTGAGGCCCAATACTAGAAAAAATCTTTAACAAACAATTTTAGACTATTTTGGATGTCAAATAGTTATGCAGGTACAAAATATTTATTGAAAAGTATCTAGGTTGAACCAAAGCGGCCACTGAAAAATTAATACATAAATTTTGGAGTTGTTGGATGGGGGCTCGAATTGACATTCCCCCATCCTTTGATTCTATTGATAGTAACATGAAAGAATATCTGTTTTTGCATCTTCAAAAACTAGATTATACACGGACATTTAGGCTAAGCATGCCAACTGTTGCATATACTTAAATATATTAAGTTCACATGTGAACAGTTTAGTTTTTATTAAATAAATTATAAATATAAGCATTGATATCAAACAGACAAACAGTTGTTTAAAATAAAATAAAAGCTCTGGTATTTAATACATGTAATGAGCTAAATAACAGCTTGATCCTTCTTTCCAAGTCAATTAATTCAGTACAATTTTCAAAAAAATTCTCTTCATAAAGCTATTGTTATAAATTTTCTTTAAGCTGCTTGTAAAAGCAATCTTTTAACTATAATTATAATGCACGGTTCGCTTCTGAATGAATCAATGTCTTTTATTGTTACGAATTGATCAATTAATTAATTGTAGTGTGCGCACGTCCATTGAAAGACTAGTTCTATTTTATGTGTCAACATTTTAATCAACGCGAAAATAGGAATTTTTTAATTTCTGTAATCATTTAATTGCTAGTGCGCGTTGACGTAAAGAAAGCTCTGTGTTCTATTTTGTAAACTAAGTAGTTTCGTATTTGCGTAAATAAAAATCACTAGTGCACGCGGCGCCTATTTTGTGACTTGTTTATGCGCGATCTCTGAATGAAAGAAACTTGGGTGTTCTATCTTCATCTTTAGAAAGCAAAATAGTCAAGGCGTTAGTTGTTCCTGCCATGAAATTTAGACCGCCCTAGAAGAGAATTCTTGAAAAATCAGGCCCAGCCCACACCCAACTATGTTAATCCCGCATGCTTTCAAATTTGCAAATGATGTGCTTATTAAGCTTGTTCATTGTACGCAATTTCGTTAAAAATATCATTTTTAATTTCAATCGGTTGGCTCGCGGCTGCATGTTCAACGCCAGGCAAATAAAAAGCATCAGCGCCAATCTCAAATGGGTACATCAAAAATAGGTATACTCAAACATTAGCCGTTGCCAGATCACAAGTTTAGATTCCATTGCGAAAATTTCAAATAATTAAGTTTGTAGACATTTATCTGTGTTTCTAATAATGTGCATATCATTTTGCTTCGTTTCTTGTAGATTTGAGGGTGTGCATATGATGATAAATTTTTAAATATGTACGTATATGTATGTAGCAGAAGTAGTAGGCCTATTAGGGTTGTCCACATCTTTTTCATATTCAAAAAGTTGCGTTTGAGCAAACTGATATGGTGCAGTTTTGCTTAAAAATCACTCTGCGAAGAAAAATTTACAAATTTAGATGTATTTTATATGCCCCCTGAACAACGATGAAGTTTTGCTCCCAAAATTGTAGGAATTAGAGGAATATTTTTTCCAATCATATTTTTTACATTTTTGCTGTATTTGCAGCACTTAAAGACTAAATCGATAAAATATTATTGATAAAATGTCTCAGCAATTTTCAGGCATTCAATACGTCATTGAAGACGTCACGAAAGCAAGTCAAACTAGTTTCTGTAAAGATCAATTGAATTCAAGTGCATATAAACAACGATTTAGTTACTGGGACTTCATTTATTAATGTGCGACGTTGTGCTGTAAATTGAACTTTTATTTTTTTTCTTTTTATCTGCAGCCATGTAGAAGTATCATGGTCTGCATACTTTGGAAGAGATTATTATTTATGTACAATCGCCTTAATTATTGCAGTGCATTGGACATCATTAATGCTTTGGTGTTATCGAAACATTTGTATAGCTTAATAAGAAACAAATATCTAAAATTTAGCATTCCCGAAAAAGGGATTTCCTTAATGCTAGAAAATTTCTAAACCTTTTTGTCAAAATAATTCGTCGATTCAAGTCTTGAGGTGCAAAATTTAATAAATTGCATATTTTGAAGCAGAGGGTTACCCCTCATTATGGCAATTTGTAGTACAAAACTTCATGTCTTTTGAGGGGATCTAAAATTCAACCGATTTGAAAATTTTTTTGTGCGTGATTTGTTAGCAGGACTACACTACCATCAGATTGTTCTAGTCCAACTTTTCAAACATTGTCAAAATATCGATAACCCTAAGGCCTATACTTAATTTCTTGTGCAAAGTTAACAAATATTACTATTTGGGAATTAGACAATTTACTCTGATTAAAGATAAATGCTTTTCATTGCATATAAACAATTGAAAATAACAAATATTTCTATATTTGCAGTTTAATATATGCTTATATTTTAACATTGTTCTCACTGATGATGAGAAAGGAATAATATAATACGCAAAAAATAATGAATTCCCACGCTATACAATTTCAATAAAGCGAATAATTGTTTACGTTTCCAAAACATGACGTAATATTAAAAAAGCAGATGTTATCTAAATGAATGACGTTATTATATGCAATCTATATAAATATTTAAACTTTCATGAATTTCTTTTACTTGAGTTTGCTCAGTCTTAAAAAGTTGATTTTGGCTTTTATAACGCCGATTTACCGAGGAGTAGCAATTAGAAATCGGCCCATAAACAACATAACTTACTAGAAACTATATGCATCCACAGTTTACAATCTGTTTCATGATTATGTTAAGCTTAGCATAGAATTTAAATTGGAGTGTATTTTTGAAATCAAAATATTATTTAAGAACTATCTAGTTTTTTCCTAATAGCACCACTTGTGGCATGTCCTAAATTCAGTTAAAGTAGCTGCATGTAAGCGCTATTTTTCTTTAATATTGAAAAATGAAAACAAGTTAATTTTACATAATGCTAATGTTTGCAGTAAACAACAAATATGATCACTAAAATGCAAGGAAGTAGAATCGATTAATTCTTAACACAAAAATTATATATATATATATGTATAATTTTTGTGTTATATATATATAATTTTTGCAAATCTACGCAGCACTAATTATAATTTCAAGGGCTCTAAGGGCAAGCTCCGTCCTATTAGACCCAGAATATATATATATATATATTGTCCGTAAATATAAATTTATTTAGTAAGAAAACATTATAAGCTTTCAACTTCAGCATTTCATTCGTATCAAGAATTTTTATCATCTACATATACCTATGAATATATTGATGCCATTTGACTTCAAATTAATAACGCATAATACAATGTCATTTTGATGTACCATAAAATGTTATGGGTAAAAAGATTTAAAGTGCTAGTTGCGATCAAATGTGCATAAATTGATTAAATGGCACCACTTAAAATGAAGAATCTCTATTCATCAAAATAATTGCACTTCTGTAAAGGAAAAATTTCATATTAAATATCATTCAGAGTGCACCTGAACCAAGCTAACCTATGATTCAATCGGATCACGCACCCATGTTTGTAACAGCATTGCAGCTCGAGGTTTGTTATGATATGGATTGCAAAATTTGGAAATGACTCGGATTAAAAATATCTAAAATGTGTGAAAAATTATTGTTTAATTCTTGCAATTATAAAATTATGTAATTGTTTGAGTAAAATTATTATGATATAACTATGAATTTCTTTCTAAAAATGTTTTGGCTAATTTGTCTAATAATGGAAAATGTATTAGTTTTTTTATTTTTCTGCAATCAAAACTAACGAATTTACATGATCAGGTGAGGTTAGATTTTATCGATTCAATTTTCTCGAATTGTTTTTAACCTTGTATCAGCGCAAAATCGATTTTTTGCTTACTTTATAGAAGGTCTGATTTCAAAATTTTCTATTTACGGATTTAATGCAATCTTGATGTTATGGCGAATTTTCTTATTATATTTGGAAATAAATAAGATTACTGCGATCATAGACGTGCAATTTAGATTAGCAGAACTGCTATTTCGCGGGAATTTGTACTCTTCTTAAAGATTTATTGCAATGTTAATTTTTTACGATTATTAACTAATAGGAATAAGACTATGCTATGACACAAATTTCAACAACAATTTCTGTTGTGAGTTTTTTAAAATGTGTTCTGGAGATGGAAAACCTAGGGCTGCTTTCACAAAATTTATAAACACTTCTTTAAAAAAAATTCAAAGTTTTCTAGCGTACGGCGTTAAGTGAACATTTTAATAGTGTATAAAAACAAATGCATCTAATTTAGCACGTCAATCAGTATGTGTGTGAATCAAAGCATTCACACTATGAACTTTACATGGCGTTTACAGGTATCATTGTCACATTTAAGTGTGCTTATTGAAAACGAAATCCGATAGTGGTCTAAACAGTAATCTTAATTAACACGGTTGTGTCTAAATTTATACATTTGCATTGCCCATACTTGAACTCTTGCCTTTAATCGCTAAAAATAACAAAGAAATGTGCATAACAAATATCATTTATCGATGCTCTTTATACTAAATGTGAAATATATATATAT
>CABFPE010000141.1:488950-499067 GCA_900660155.1 Hofstenia miamia | reverse complement strand
ATATATATATATATATATATATATATATATACATTTATATATATAAATTTTATATGATGCAGTTTTGGTTTTACCAATAATCTTGACGAAACGTTATTGTCTTCTTTGATGTTAACGTCACTTGAATTATTATATCCGCTCAGTGTTAGTTATACTGGGTAGGGTAACCGTTAGAATCTGTTTATTTTTTACTACGTGGACGGGGCGCTTTGGGTAATTTTAGGACCCCGCAGATATTATTGAATTATGCAAACAGTATATATCCTTAAATATGCATAGGACAGGTACGTGTCACATGACTAGATCAAGCATCATCGCAAAAAATTTCCTTTGACCGTTCGTTTTCAGGGCTGATCACGGCCATTCCCAGCAAACTTTGCTATCATAAGCGAATCATTGCGTCTTACGCAAATTTTGAAGGTCTAGCCAAGGTTGAGAACGGGCAGAGAAAGACTGCGCGGCAGCAAGCCTTGAATAGGGCTGAAGAAAAATATTCAAGCGGGTTGAAGTGCGGGTCATAATTTTTAACTAATCTTGTAAAACTGTATATTTTAATTAAATCCCATTTATATTATCCGTTTGTTTTGAACCTTGTAGAGTAATGCGGAGCAAAAAGGAACACTTAGACCTTTTTTGGTCAATAAAAACTTTAAAATAAAACATTTGATAAATTTTCTTTTTTAGCTACTTAAAACAATAAATAATAATAAGTCATAAAAAATGGAACTGTTTCAATTTATATTTTTGTCAAAATATTGGCTTAAAATAAGAATGTCAGAATTTTCAATTTCCAAATATGCGGGGCAAGAAGGAACGGATTAAAAGAGAGGCGAGGAAATACAATGTAAAATAAAGTTTAATGAAACTAAAGCAACAATTACATGTTTCTTTATAAATATTGATTGTAGCTATGAAATCTAACAGCTATAAATAAGAAAAAATCACTTCTTAACATAAATCACTTATTATTATGCCCTTTGGAAATATGCAACAATCGCTTTGAGCCCATGTCTTACAAACCGAACAGAAAAACCCTACACTGCTTCAAAAATATAAGATACAGAAAGGAAAGAAGGAAAACACTATTTATGGCTTGAGAGATGAATAAAATACTGCTTAGGTTATTATATGCTTGAATATAGAACACACGTTCCTTTTTGCCCCATCTCTATATCTAATTTTAAATGCACTGAAAAATAAAAATGCAAAGAAGATTGAATCTCTTCTTGCAATGCAATAATTTCAGAAGTAAAAAACATAATAAAAAATATAAAATCATTCAAGATCGCCATGTAGTAAAGCCTCAAAACAAAAGAAATTTCCATTAACAAATATTTTAATACTCTCCAAATTTTAACGATTCTTGTTAGAGGCTGACTTTCAATTCTCCATAAACTCTTTATTAATCCCTTAAAAATGAAAGCAATACGATTTTCAACGAAAAAAGAGGCGGGAAATTATTTAAATTATCATGACTCTGCAAATCTATTAACCAAAAGCTTATAAAACACTGAAATATAAAAATTCGTTCCTTTTTGCCCCGCATTACGCTATTCAACAAATCATCGCAGGTTCTTAATTTTATATTGATTTTGTTGTTTTTTTCAAAAAAGTACACTTTCAGCCTTTGGTATGGAGAAAATAGTGTCTACAAATGAATATTGATAACATGTGAAAATGAGTATAATTTCGAATTTATATATTATTTCTTTTTTTACTCAACAACAACCAAAATTGTCACCTTAGTTTGTAATAATCAACATCGATTTTGAAAAACTGACGAGAGGCACTCCGCAATCTTCTCTTGCGTACACCACTGGTGTGTATTTTATTTTACATACATTTATTCAGTCCCAAAATTTAAAATGCTTAGAATAAAATTAGATAAAAAATTCGTTTCTAAGAAATAAAAATGATACAGTCGCAAACTAAATTTTATAATAATCAAAACACAAACTAACAAAGGTGAAACCTAATATCACTGAATGTTTGAATTGTACAATTGAGCTGTGAGAGTGGGGTCACTCGTGTGTACTATAAAAATTTTCAAGTAATTAATGTGTACGCAAATGAGACCAAGTTAAGGTTAAATTTTTACAATGCCATGTACAATTGCAAATATTATTTAAATGATGTTATGGGATTCAAAATTATATAATTTTATATAGCCAGGGTAAATTTTTTGGTACACAGTTTCACTGGTTTTAGATTTATAGTTTTTATAAAAAGCGATTAATTTTACAATATGGTCATTCTGCAGTTTAGCCGTTATTTTTACACATGCCCTACACGTGGGAACGAGGGCATAAACCAAATATTGATGATTAACTTGTTAAAGCTTAATTTCATTAACGAAATGAAAAATATTCTCACAATGCTTACGTAGAATATATAGTGATAATAGAGGTTAAAGGATTACCATAAAATATGATTTGACACATGTCATGATTTCAGTGTGCGTGATACAATTTTATTCGATGATATTTTATAAGGGTATCATTCTTAATAGAATTACTAAAATTTAAGATATTTTGTTGCATAATTATTAGCCAAAGGTAAATTGGCGTATTTAGAGCAAAAGCAAACATCTACGTAATAAATAGCGCTCCATTGAGAATCGTTCTTAGTGGCTGACAATCGTGTTTGGTCGCTAAAACACCAGACTTGACGTAATGTGACGTAACAATCGCTAGCTATTTAATTTAGCGAGTAACCCACATTGGAATAGTCATATCTGCGTTAGCATCAACTCAACTTGAAACCATGTACTCGCCTTCCGAAATGCCACCCACCGATCACATGATAATACATGCCATGGAAATTTTTCACTGAAATCCTCAATGGAAGACTGGCGATGCTGGCATATTAAATAAATGATGATGTTTGATTGAAGAAGCTATTGGATGAAGGTGCTCAGTTCTAGCGCTCTACCACTTCCCGAATCTTGCAATCAAAAGTTTGAATGTAATTATTGATCAAGTTATGACGTGTTGGATTAAATCCTCGAACTACAACTTTCTAAACAGTGAAAACTCTGTTATATAGCACTTTAAGTTTGTGGAATATATTCACTTATGAAATTTGACTTTTCTTTGCTTAAAAGTATGTATTTGCTTATTTAAAATATACTATAAGCATGAAACAACTATTCCTGATTCCTTTCTTGTTTTTAATATTTTATCATGCTCGTCATTCTTTTAATAAAATTATATTACAATATTAAAATATTTACGTAAGAAATAGGCTCCTTGAAGTGATGGAAAGCATAAAACTGAGTTATGCTATGCAATGCTCTAAGTATTTTTAAATTATATCATTAACTGTAGTTTTCAGCAAGCCCAAAATTTTAAACAACAATTAGAACAAAATTTGTTTTGTTGCTAGAAATAATGTAGAATAAACAACTAAAAGCTATAATTAAATTGCAAATTTTTGATGTAAATTTTTTAAATAGTATCTTATCAAAGCTGACATTTTTGTTCTCATACATTTATTGGAAAACACTTGATGAAAAATCTTAACAATTATAGGCAACTATATAATAATCATGAAAATATTTTTGAATAACTTGAATTATATTCTTATTTAGAATTAAAAATTGATCTACTTCGCATGAATGTTACTAATTTAATTTTACAAATATATTCCTTACTACAAAAAAATGGAATTCTATTTAAAATATTATAAGGATCAAGAAACAATGTAAAAAGAAGCCTAAAAATGGATTTACCATAAGACTATTAAAAATAAAAAGTTTCAGGGAAATATGAGCTTGCGAATGGAATTAAATATAGCTAACATTAAAAATTACATAAGCGATGTAATCGACAATGTTGAGTTAATATTTGTGTAATATCAAAGTTTGATTGAAATACCAATGCATAAATTAGAGACAAATTATCTTGCTGTTTTAGCAACTAGCATTCTATGATTTCGCAAATGGCCGTTATTTGATTGTTATTGTAGCATTTTAGTAATTAATAAATATTCAAAGAATGTCAAACATCGTATGCAAATCATTGTACTCGTGTTAAATTTTGCTAAACTTAAATTTTCAGCAAAACGAATTTTATAGAGACCTCCTTCCTATAATATAGGAATTACTTGAAAAATATCTACAAATACAGTTGTATATTATTACAGGAAATAAATTACTTGATAAAAAATATAAACTTGCTTATCATTTTAGTATACAACAACACAAACAAACAGACTTTATTAAATTTTATCGCGGTTAAAACCAATAAAATTAAAAATACAATAACTAAGCTATAATATAAATATTATAATACAGACTCGAGGAGCATTTACAATATATAAGAAAAGAACACGAATTGTCAAAATTGAAACAAGGAACAAAAAAAGATGAACAAAGTAAGAAGTAAAGAGAGGACTTAAATTGAGAAGATGAGCAGTAATCAAGAATTTAGCAATAGGCAAGGCTGCTTTTTGACGTACCTTTGCAATAGGAATAATGCGAATGAAAAAATAATTATTTATATTTTGTGCCAATATGAGTAGACAGTGAAGTGTTACGCTGGAGTGCAAAGAAAAAAGATTTAGATTTCTTAAGTTTTCTGTGGTATGAGAAAGCCAAGATAAGGAAGCAGATAGACGAAGAGCAAGGCAGGTATGCTGTCTCTTGTTTTTCGACTATTGATGCTATAATTTTTTCACCAAAGATCACAAAATACAAATTTTTAATGCATTTTGTGAAACGAGCAAAATAGCAGTTACTTTTGATCATGTTCTAAAAACGAAAAAATCAATATTGGTTGTCAATTTTCGCTGTCAAATTATCCATTTCTAAAATAATTATTAAGAAAATAATACACTCACTAGGTCTAACAGGTTGTATAAATAGTTGAGGTTTGTGGATTAAATATTATATATATTTATATTTCCCGCTTTTTTATAGAAAATGCAAAAACCTTACATTTGGCGGGAAACGGCCCGAAACTTCTAGGGCATTTAGTGGGAATCGCAATTTTTTTCCCAAAAAACCTTTTTTGGCCATTGCTTCCGCAGTATTCACTCGAACTTAAATATATTTGCCATGGCGTAGGTAAATTAAACACTGCAAAATTTCAAAGATTTATGTTTGAAAACGAGGTCATGATGAGGTTTTTAAAAAACATTTAGCGGGAGATCATAAATATGAACATTGTTAAAATTTAAATAACTCGAAAGACAGTGTGCATTACACCAATTAATTATGGGAACACCATTCACGTCGAATTTTATACTAATTCGAAAAGAATACGTTACACATATGCAGGCAAATTTTAGAATTGAAAAAGATTCCCATGTGCATATTATAGTTTTTTATTGCTCCATGACCTACAAAATCAATTTAGTAGGCCATGATTGCTCTTAGCTGTAGTTGTGAGCAAAAAGCTATAATTCGCATAGATAAATGTTTCAAATTATATAGATACCTTATTTACATCTTGCACTAGAAACCGGTGTGCCCCTCTCTTTAGAAATGCATTGTTAACAAAATGTTCAAAATTTAATTTACCAAAACTAGACTTTCACTTCGTTTGATGCACACGGCAAACCAATACAATTGTGTAATAAAATGTACTTATAACTATTTTAGAATATTTGCTTTGATTATAAGGACAGTAAGAGTACATAAGATTTTGTATAGACTTTCGGTATTTAATCAAATTACAAGGTACGGTTAAAGAATTTATGTCGATGCGCGTTAACTTAACATTTCAGCCAATAACTAGCTTGTATCTTTCCGCATCAATAACGCCATTGATTTGAATGCACTTCTGCGAGCACTCATGCCCTAACTTTATTAGTTGTTTTTAGATGTAATTTATGAGATGATTCAGTAATTAACATCGTATCAAGTGCTTTGAATTCAATTTAACTGAGAAAATTTACACTTAAAACGACACAAAATACGATATTCCATTAGAAAAATTAGAAATAGGTGATGAAATTTTCTTGATGCTGCATCACATATTCCAATACAGTATAAATCCAGGACTGCGTAAAAATCCTTGACTATAAAACGGCTGTAGTCCCGTGTTCAAAACGTTTTCACGTCAGAATCCAGTATTGCTTAAAAATTCAATATTATGTAGATTTTTTCACTCAAATACGAAAATGGGTCCAATTGAACTTCAATATTGCGTACAATTAGAACTCTTAAGCTTTCATACGGAGTAGTACATACTTTTTTCTCAAGGTTCAGCATTTCGTAAAACCCAGCAATGCATAAAGAATGCTGTGACAAAACGTCTTTGCACTTGAGCTTAACTATTTATTAAATTTTTGCAAGTTCAAATAATCTATTTTGTCAAAATTGTCATTTTCTCTTCATAGAAACTCAAGAGATGTAAGAAAAGGGAAGGGAAGCAGAGGGATACTGAGAAATATAAAATGTATCCAAAGGAAATATATTTGAAGTACTGCTAGACGTCTCCTAGCAAGCATTAAACAACCTAAATTAAACAAAGTTTACATTTTATGATTAAAATAATCGAGTTATTATAAAAAACAAGATATAGTGTTACTTGGAAAAATTTTTGCCTAGTGTATTTTACTAAAACGAATTTATCTTCTTAGTTGCACTTCAAAAAGATAGTCTCAATTGTGCTCTTTATGCCAATTGTCCTGCAGATGTTATAAAATTATAAAAAATGGGAAAGCCCAACGTCATTGTTGCTATAAAAATTCCTAATATAAATCCACCACTTGGAATATAGTTCTGCACAATCTTATAAAACTATAATTTCTAAGTAAATTTACATAATGTATTCATAAATACATGTCAGTATCTACATTTATTAAGTATGAAATCTTGACAAGAGTGATCGAATTCGACACATGGGGTTAGGGATGCGCGCATGGGATGCTTCAAAAGTGGTTACCCATGGGTCAAAAATAGCGCAAACACATTCTTCCCCCGTATGTCTGAATTATGCTGCTCATAGCTTTATATTCACTAGGAATTCTTCAAAATCTGTGATGGTTTCTTCAAACTAGTTTTAAGCTCACAAACTAAGGATTTTTTAAAATGGTAAAGCACCATAAGATAGATAACCTCTGAATTTGCGCAAAACTTCATCATTACATGAATTTGTGCGTGATAGGAATGATATGTCCTCTTCCCAAAATGATGCGTTTACAGTCAACCTTGTCATCATGAGTATTCCCACCAATCAATCTTAGCTGCAATACACTAGATTCGATTAATTTTTAAAATACTGATTAGTTTTGTGATTATTGAGATAGAAAATTGCTTAAAACTAGCAGTATGCAACGAACAAACGAAGTTTTTTCTGCACATTTAAATGCAAATTTTTTTTGGTTTAAGTGAATTGTTTTTTACGCCCTTTGATTGCTCATAATGCTGTGCTTTTAGTCCACGTTTAAAGCCGTTTGGATTTATCATTTTTGCGACGCTTATACCTCTTACGTTTGTGCTTCCAATACACTGGTATATAAATATGACCAACTTTATGCTGAACTATAGTTCCCTATAAATATAGCAAAACTTCCCTTTCTCATGGTTCTAAATGGTGAATCTACAAACACTTCGCTTGACTGCTTTTGTTTTCAAAGATAAAAACTGTTTAAGCCCATTTTTATGTCAATATTTATTATAAATAAATTTTTGTAGTATTTGAACCATTTATCGTATTCTAAATCCATAAAAGTTTAACATACATTTTTGGCTTCATAGACCAAATGATAAATCAATGCACTCAAATTACATAAATTTATTTTGTATTTTTTTCATTTTGTAAAATATAGAGAAGTTTGAATTTCGAATGCTTCTTACAACACTAAAATTTGATTTTTTCAAAGAATGATACTAATCAAAAGAAAACAGATAGTTGAAAAAGTTCTCTGTGCATATATACAGTCTTATAAGATTAATGTTTCATTTTTATAATAGCAAGCATTTTTTAAGTAAATGAATTAACTTTATATTCTAAGAACATTAACGACGTTTTGGTAGTTGACTGGGCTTTGAAATAATGGCAAACCTTGAAGTGAAAGGTTTCTTTTCAAAACAGAAACATTCTTTGTGTCTGTACATAATATTCATCACATATTTGGAATTGGTACAATTCTACTTGAACAAAGGCAATTGTCAAGATTGCACTGTGTTGACAGATTTAAGGCTTTGCCTACACACCTTTGAAGTACTACGCATAACTTTCAAATGACGTTTATTGACTTTCACATCGCCGCAAAAGTTTGACTGTTAACGTTTTACCTTGTGGTTTACCTGCTTACTTAAAATAACTTTATGACTTTCACTATGTTCATGTAAAGTATTTTGTGCTCAATTGCCATGCTCAAAATGCTGATGAATAATGCGAATCGAAGTGGAATCATTACTTAAAGAGACTAAAAATACATGAATTCTTTCAATACGTTTAATGAATTAGAAATGCATATTATTTCTCTAAAATGTTAAAATTTTTCAATTTTAATTTCCATATTGCAATGATATGAAATTTCTAAAAAATTGCCTCATTCATTTCATTAAAAAATCACATAAAAAATCTAATATAATGATTGATCAAAGCAAATTTGTTGCAAAAAATTAAATACATATTACACATGCTAATTAATGATAGACACTAGGTACAAACCTTTCTTTGCATCATACGTAGTTACCACAAGCGGACGTTTGGTATGAAATAATCAGGCTATCAAATGCGAAATTACTTTCTGAAGTTTTGTTCTTTGCAAAAGCTTATGCAGCTCTGACGACCTAATGGGATTTTGTATAAACATCTGCGGCGAGGAAATTCTGCGTTTAACTTTTAGATACATGTATAAATTGATAGATTAAAAATTACTTGCAGCTTTGTGTTGTATGGAACGCTACCACTTTCCATGGTAAAATACAGGTTGAATTGTCATCAACTCTCCTAAATTCAATGCAAAAAAGTGGTTTTTTAAAATTTAACCAGCGACCTATTTTGATAAGGTATGATACCACCTTACTGTTAATGTTATATTTCAAATATATTATACTCAGCGGTTTTTATTTCAGTAGCACATATTCAGGAACTTTTCTTCTCACTGAATTTTTCATTCTTTATCAATTTCAAATGTGATGGTTTCGCATCTTATTTTTGTAATAAATTGACATCATACTTTTATAGCTAGTAGATATCTAGATGGAAGTTTTTTAAAAACAAAAATATACATAGTAGTAGCAATTATTATGCTTAGTTTGATAACACACTTTTATCAGTTTGTACATATTGTTTCTTAGTTAACATATATTTAAATTTTCATATAAATAAACATGAAATAATTTCATAAACTTATTACGAATCTAATTTTTTTTCATTCGAGCTTTGTTGGTACAGTAATTATTTTGTTTCTTGGTTACATTTCTAGTATACTCTTATATTAACGAAAACAATTTTTGAGTTCGTTTTTACAATAAAATTATTACAAAAAACAGTAACTGTAATGTTTAATACATCAACGAATACAACGAAATGTCAATATATACAGTTTACAATGTACAATCAGAAATTCCATATTTCATGACGCATTATCTGAGCTGTCAATGGCGATAGTTCATCTGCCACGAAAATCTGAACTGCATGTTTGGTTTATAATTTTTTCTTGCTGCGCTTCATTTCAGGCTCGGGAAAACAAGTCAGGAGAGCAAGGTAAGAACATAGTAATAACTTCGTCACGGATTCCCTTCTTTAGTTATGTGAATAGCTTTTAGTTTATTTATAAGACATAGATATACCTTTGAACTTTGCAAAAGCAAAATGATGTCAGTCATTGATGAATGACTATTGATTATTGGAAATTCCTTGCTGATACGACTGCTTGTGACTGTGACGTCGTTTTTTAGTCCACTGACGAAAATTGAACATCCTGATCTGATATATATTTCCGATATTTAAATGCAATTGATCTAAGAACTATAGACCATATCCTACTATATTCAGAAAATACAATTTCAAAATAATCAATCTTAAGATAATGACCAGGGTTAAGAAGCGTTGAGAACGCGATACTGTAAAACGTTGTGGAACGATAATTATGAGACATGTGTAATTATAGGCAGTAAACGTATTATTCACGTTATATTATATATATATATATA
>CABFPE010000141.1:467345-484965 GCA_900660155.1 Hofstenia miamia | reverse complement strand
TGAATTTGATTGATATCATCGAAAACTATTACCAAAAGCAGTTTATGGATCTTGAAAATAAGTCAAATCTATATGTGCACACATCCATTACTTCATAAATTGATATCATCTAGGACCTCTACTCTCATTCATACTCCTTTTAAAGTAAGTTCAATTTTGAATTTTTAATTTCTATTTTTAAATTAGTGTTGATACTGTTCCTTGATTTTTTTCTACCAGCATGGCACTACGGGAATGGGCAAGAGCCCAAAATGAACAAGAAATTTTCTGTATACAAGTAATGAAATTTACATAAGTACAATTTTTTTCGGTTGTGTCACAACAAATGAATATGAAACCTTTAAAAAATACTTAGACACTGCTGCTTAACATTGGCTTAACCTTGTATTTTCTCTTTGCCGATGACCTCAAAATCCGCAGTACTGCTCAATTCGCCCATGCCCAACATGATATTGACTCTCTATGTCACTGGTCGGTCATCAACGGAAAAGATTTCCATCCTGATAAGACTAAGCTTCTTTTGTCTTATGGAACATCATATTGAAAGCGTTAGTCTTATTAAGGACCTCGGTCTTTGTGTCCTAAATGATTTGAAATGGAGCGAACACGTTAATATCAAACTTGCTAAATCCAACCGTCTTCTTAACTACATTAAACGCAATGTTCCCCTCTCTACACCCATGTTCGTGAAAAAGAATATACAATTCGTGTATTCTTCCTGTCTTACTTTACGCTTCTCCTTGCTGGCTTTCGCAATCTTGATATCTTTCAACGGAGAGCTTTGAAATGGATAACTGGATCCTCAGAATATCCTATCAAAATAATTCGACTGGATATGCTCCTTATATGCTATCTTTTCATTATTACTGATCTGATACTCCTCTGGAAGATTGTTAACCTAAAAACTGATATTGATCCAGACACATATTTATCTTATGCCAGAACTAGTCTTCCAACCAGACGATCCAGTTCCCGTTTATTTAATGTTAGGAAGACGAAGAACTTTTTTGTCAGAGTTCCTCTGCAGGCAAATGTCCTTATTAATAGCGGACTAGACCTCGCCTGGACTCTACCGAAATTTAAGAAGAGCATCGTTTCATTCTTACGTGGGAAATGACAGGGAAATTTTCATTGGATAACTCTTGTACTTTTTAATTAAAATACCGTTGTCCGTCATGTAGATGCTTAACCATTTATTTGATTCATTATAACCTTTAATTCATTGCAAATTTAAGTCTTTTACTACTACTATTACTATTACAAACTGTCAAAAACTTACTCCATCTGTTCCTGCACCAAACCCATATGGAACGTCAACAATCGTTTCGTACTCGTATACCAATGCAATGGTAGTTGTACAAAAAATTTGCAGCACAAAACCTTTAGTAAACATTGTGATTTTAGCTTTGTTTCCAACTTGATTTTGAACTATAATATATGCCGGGAAATGAATTTTAGTGCATTGCTATATTCCAAGCGTCATTACATAAGTATGTAAATGTTATGTTAAAAGGTAAAAATTCAATTAAAAAAATTATTTTCCTCTAACTTTTAGTATTTCAAGCACTGGCTCTACTTTTTTATTAATATATTACAAATATATCGGCCACATTGCTTTAATGACCTTTGCATTTCTGTTTGTGGTTTAGATAAAAAGCAATTTAGTTCAATGGTCGAAAATATTTGTAACTCACCAAATCATCCTCTACATAAGCATCTTATGTCTTTTTCAACAAGTGGTGTAAGCCGCTGTTCTTTTTTCTCTTGCTTAGCACGGACGACATTATACCCGAAGACGTTTATACCATGAGCTGTAAACTATCTCATTACTAACAAGATTCCTCCCCACATCGAAAAATCCTTTTAGTGTTACAATATTCCTATTTACGTTTTTTACGTACAGGACATAAAGCGAATTTATTGTTATCATTATTATTAGATCAAGAATGTTATCTGAGATCTATATGGCCACATGAGTCTATTAGCTCTTCTTGGTTCTTGGGGGGAGTAACTAATAAATGGACTGTGTAGGATTTACCTTGACTCTGACTTACTTTGTTGACATACAAAATAATGTTGTAAAATTTTGCAAACCTCTAATTTCACATATAGATATACTTCTCTTAAGTTTTATGTTTTATAATGATAACAGTTGTTCCTTAAACAGTACATGCGATTGAAATTTTAATTGAAAAGTGAATATGTCTAGGAATTTTTCTATTCAACACTTCAGACTGCGATTTGAAGATGTCAGTAAGAATCTGGATTAATTCAAGTACAAACTTGCACGCACTGGCGTAGGCAGTGGGGGACATGGTGGAATGACCCCCGTCAGGTTTCTAAAATTTATTTTGACTAGTTAAATCAAAAAATTTTTCGTAAAATATTGAAAAATTTAAAATGGATGGTCGTGAAATGCATTTTTTAGGGTCTATATCTCAATGTTTTCAAAAATTTTGGTGGGGCTTCGCCCCGCATTGGCTAATGACGATAATGTCCCCCGTCAGAAAATCCTGCGTACGGCCCTGGTTGCACCACTTGAAGAATATGCATGTTCTTAATTGGCTTGCTACTCAACTTTATATTAAAATTGATTATAAATTTATTGATTTGACCTAGAATCGGAAATTATTGTAATGAGTATCTTAAAGATAATGCGTCATGCAGAAGTGGAAACATTTGTGAATATTGGAACAATATCAATACTACTACCCATTATTCTAATCTCAAATCAGAGCCGACCTTATCTCACTCGCATTTTAATTTCATAAATGATTAAAGTTGGTCTTAGCCACCCGAGGGCTATTTTAACAAAACAAACAAACAGACTGAACTAAGAGACAGAAGAGATTTGAAAATAAAACTTACAAATTTTCAACCAAATATCAAAATTCCATGAAGTGATTTAAGGATTTTATGAATTAAAGTTGTTTAGTGCAAAGTTTTCGATGCTCAGGGATTTATGAGAAATAAAAAAATCCAATGGAGCAATCGATTATATGCTTGAAGACCACTGTTTTAGAACAATTAGTTTGACTAAGTTTTACTGTAATGTATTTCTATTTTTTCATGGCTAAAATTTTAAGTACTGTAACATTAGTATTTTCTTGCTCTCTACCTCATTGAGTCGTATTGAATTCCGTCCAAGCCCTACCTTTACAAGTACATAACGCCATGTTATCACACGGCTTAACATCTATTTTTTTCCAAAACTAGCAACATTATTAATCAAATTTTAATGTCTATGGTACCAAACTATTTAGTTGTGCCTTCAGTCCCAATTATGTCTCAGCTATACTTGAATATTTATTCCCAATTGGTTGATGGTTCTGCAGAAAATACTGAACATGTTTTGTGCTATACTTACTTCTAAACTCCTGATATTATTGCCTATTGCATCAAAGTTGTTTCTTATATTATCTTCATTGGTCACTTCATCACTTTAGCATTCTATTAGCATACTACTTCATCAAGTATACCCTAAATACTTCTGCCACTTCTAATTAGTTAGAAATAACTACTGAACTATTGAATACCTCACGTATTATGCTATGTTGATAATTTGTTTTAATATATTGTAAATACTTAGGGGTGTAGTGTTATTCATTCACTAGGCGTAATAGTTGTGTTATAATATTAAGTAAAGCCTATATTGTGCTTTTATTCAAAATAGCGATGTGGAAAGTTCGGATATTTTATGCGGGGATGCCATTCAACACAAGTAGCTATGTCATCAGCTACCATCACGTATTCTTCCCATATTGCTACTTTATTCAATGCTACCACTGGTTCTAATCAAAATGTGTATATGGATATACACGTTTTTCAGCACTCAGCACTAATATTAATATAGAGTGAATCAACGAAACGTTTCCTAGACTACTCATATGCTAAGAAAGATAACCTTTCAATGCCGGGTTGATTTTTCGGATTTTTTTAAGAAATTTTTAAAATTTACATAAATTTTTTAAACATTTTCGTAATATAATAATGTATTTAAATTGTATTATAGTGCACATCAAAACAATTTATTGTTAGATTTATTGTGTGAATTTACTCTCATGGGTAAAAGTCTTCGCTTGTTGTGAGTATAAAAGTCCGAGGCAGCAAAAGAAATTTTTTAATAGAAAGTGCGAAGTGAAAAGTTAACTTTAAAAGTCCGAGGCAGCAAAAAATTAAATAATAACGTAAGAAAGAGATTTAAATAATTATGATATTTGAATGTTGCTCTAATTATAATATAATTTTACATTTTAATATGTTATAGTGTTGTTTGATAAATTTCATTATAAAAACAGTGATGAAGTATTCGCCCATTACTTGTAAAACTCGAAATCAATGTGGCATCTTTGAAACCTTCCTTGGAGTTTAAGACCTTAATTTACAGCGCCTCCTCGAATATCCAGATGGTATGCCAACCTTACTTTTTCGCCAATATAGTGCATCTGACTAGTAGTAGTAGTAGTAGTAGTAGTGACAAATGAATAACGACAGTCTCTAAATACTAAGAATAGCCTTAAAGAATATATTATGAATATAATGGGAGTATCAAAAGAATACTCCTCCAATTGAAGGTACCCTACGTTTATATCAGCCAATATATTTCTTATTTTATTTGTTATTGTAATTTAATTAGTTTGCATTGAAATATAGTAGCAGAAGTAGTAAAAGACTAATATTCCTCTAGGAACCAATACACAGTTATATGACTAAGTAGCTTAACTACGGCATGTTTACCGGCAACAACGGAAATATAATGTACAAGGATTAGAAAGATTAAATGTAGTGATATAATTTTTTAACTAGGTTTCAATATAAGTCTAAGAATTTTTGAAGCCATTGAGGATTATTAATTCTGATTTGTAGTGTAAGAATAAGACAGCTGTACACTTGTACAGACGATGTGGGTTCAAATCCCTCCCAGTCAATGAAGTAAATGTTATTACATTGCACTTCAAACTAAGCGTTTACGACGCTTATTAATAAAATTATAGTAAACGCTAATAGCTCATGATTCTTTTTTGCACGCTTTCTCGTGGTATGATTTATGCATATTTCACCTGGTATATGTTTTTGAAAAACCTCATACGGTTGTTCATTGGCGTATACTTGGCAAATATCAATCTTCAATTCTATATGTGTAAGTATAATTATTAATAATACAATAATACATTTATTGTCTATCAATGCACACACTGGATTCGAACCAGGAACATCTCAATAAACATTGAGTGTGATTCCAATTTCATTTTAAATATAATATTAAATAGACAGTTTATTAGAAGTCGACCTCTCATTATAATAATTTCTCGGAAAAATTCACAAATATATATTTCGTAAACCTGTTAATTAACATATAATAATGAACTAACAACGCTTACCTTTTAATTTTGAGATATATTTGAGCCAAAGCATACATCAATGAAAACCCATATCAGGTTTTTTCAAAGATGCACACAATGATAGATATATAGAACAAATTGTGTAAAGTAATACAAAGAATGATCTTGGCAGAACTTGTAGATCTAAAGTAAAATTGCAAGATTACTGCTTTTCGACAAAATTAAATAAATTTCATTATAAGAAAGGCTGAAACTAAAATAAATTTCATGAAAATAATTCATTAAAGTTAAAGTCAAATTTCATTCGGAACAGACTCGGTAGGATTTGCACCTACAAATTTTGCTATATATATATATATATATATATATATATATATATATATATATATATATATAGCAAATGTGTTACTATATTACACCACGAGTCTTAGTATTTTAATCTACATTTTCAAACAAACAAAGAAATCAATTATTATACACTGAATAAAGTCTAGCATCCCGGCCATTCGGTATGTCATCACTTAGCTTGCGAATAGGAATAATCAAGTTGTAATCTTCAAACTAAAAATAACTATAACATGAGTAATGCTTTGTAATCACCTTATTAATAATAATAATCACATTTTCAGAGCTAAAACTAACTATACCTTGCAAAGCACCAACAAAATCATATATATTAGAATGTCTAGCATGAAACTGCTTAGACAACACTGAGTGAAATCCTTCCAAGTGATTATTTGTATGATATAATTTATCTGATACTGTAAAAAGATGAAGTTTTTCCAACCAATTTCTAATTACACAATAAATTTTCTGAAAATAAACATTAAAATACTCTTGATAGTATACAAACAATGGTTGTAGCCAAATTTCCAAGAATTGGAAATATTTCTTGCATTTCTACAGGGTTCAAAAAACTCAACTACAGTAACACCTTGACAATTTTACAAACTGTAACATCAGATTTAAATATATTAGCAAGTCCAAGTTGTTCAACATTTCTAAAATGCTCATTAGCTTTTACAACACTTATTTACCAATAGATAATCTGGCACAAATGAAAATAACAGCCTCTAATTTCTAATGTTGGCCAAACATTGGAAAGTGATTTTATTGCTGCAGCCTCAAAATCTACTGTAAAAGATATTGGTGAAAAAAGCAAGCCAATATCTCTGCATGCTCTTCTCAAAAATACGAATACCACCAAATAAGTGTTAGCATGACGCTTATTCGTAAGAATAAACACAAGTGGAATCTATTTTGCAGAAATGATGCAATCAAGAGTATATAGTTGCTGAAATATAGACAGAACAGTCTTAAAAGTGCCATCCCCAAACAAATCTTTCTCCTTGCACATAAGCCTTAACTGATTTTCTGCTGAAAACACTAATATTCGATAATATTCACTAAAAAACTTTGTTTTCAAATATATATATATATATATATATATATATATATATACTTTTGTTGTCTAGAGTACTCCTTAATTTGTCAGGAAGTTGAATAAATATATGTATTTCTTTAAACTCTATTTTGATTAGTTTTTTATGTAATTAAGATTGCTGAAATATGGAATTACAAGTAAATAAATGTAAATATGTTCTATAATTATAAATGTTGAGGTTCACCATTTGCATTTACAAAACATTTAGAAATCCTTTGAAAGTCTGTTTAGATTTAAAATAGAAATTTAATTATGTTGATTATTTTTGTAGTTTGTACTTTATTGTAATAGGTAATAATTTTTTCAGCATTCATTCATTATTTGTTTTTTGTTTGCTAATTTTTTATTATATATCTGATAGATTTCCCAATCAGATAGTTATATGTATTTTACTAGAATGTAGAATTAGCCTGGCAACAATGAGTGGGAGTCAGCTCTCTCATGACACCCCTGCATTAAAAGCAGTTAATACTTGAGTATATTACTCAAGGGGGACCAGGAATCTGGAAAAATTGTAATAATGCATCAAATTGATTTCCTATTTACAAATACAATACAGAAATTTATATCATCCAGGTGTTAAACAAACATTGCTAATGTTTCTGATTTTTATCTTATACTGGTATGCCTGCAGGTATATTATTTCAAATTTTTGTTTACAAAAACAAAGGAGCATTTCAAAAAGCAGATCTGACAGGATTTAATCCTGTAATTTCTGTATTAGAAATTGCTGTGTTGTCTTACACTATGAATCTGTAAAATACTTTTTAGAAATAGATAAGCTACCTGAAATTAGTCAGAAGTAAATATGACTCAAAACAAATTAGTGTTTATATATTAGCTATGAATTATGAAATTACACAGCACAAGGCATGCTAATGCAATTCTTTAATCATCAGGTTAGATCTAAACAGTGTTGGGGGTAAAATATACATATATAATACGTAAATAGTCAATGCTTATAATTATAGCACATACTTACATTTATTTACTTGTAATTCCATATTTCAGCAATCTTAATTACATAAAAAACTAATCAAAATAGAGTTTAAAGAAATACATATATTTATTCAAATATATAATTACAATTTCAATGAAATTGGATCTCTAATGGTATTTAAAATTTTGTGACATCAGACTTGGGGGAAGTGAGTTTGGGGGAAGCAAGACAGACCCACAAAGTTCAGTACTGAGCCACATTTCCATTATCACCCAGATTGTATTTGGCCCTAAAACAATAAAAATTTCTTGGAATTGCAGTTTATGAGCTGGTAAACTTCTGGCATTAATGTAAGCAAATTATAAATTTGAAGAGAAATTTTTACTATTGACAAAAGTTCACTATTATCATAAATTTTTGGCCCAGGATTCCAATGAACATCCCTTGCTAAAATTAAGAGTTGGGTGAATATAAGAAGAATAATGCCTATGCATACTTTGCAAAACTGGATAGTTAAGTAATATCTTGTTACTGTGGTTTTCCTTACATGATAAGCAGTGCAACTAGAACTTTTTAATATAACACCTGGTTTATTTTTGAAACAAATGTGCAATAATAAATGTAAATATATTAAAAATGTGTGTACCTTTACTTTAGAGCAATGTAGTTATTCTTTTTCCTTAATTACTTACTAGCTTTGGAAATTAGTAGAACAAAATCCATTTAAGAAATCATGTCTTCACAAAATCAAAAATATTTTGCATAATTTCATTCATTTTGTCTTCTAATTTAGCATTTCTTTTCTGCAATGCTCCCTTTATGATATTTCTAGCAGTTTAAGAGAATTGAATTTTTTGTAGGAATTAAAGTTTGGGTGATTTAGATCTTTTGATCTTTTAAATGTAGGTTGTGTCTGATGTTGGAGCTGACCATAGTGTCCAATGTGATTCTTGAGGTTGGTACTTTTTATCAACATATGAAATCTTGAAACCAACATAGGGAACTTTGAGATCAACGTAGCAAATCATTATGACAATTTGAACAAAAACTTAGCATGAATGAGGTATGAAGATTAATAACATTAGATGGGTCATTGAAAAATTTCTCATATTTACATTAAAATATTTATCTGAAATTTTGTTATGAAATCAAGTATAATATTTTATCATTTAGTCTAGATTACAACTCAATAAACAACTGCTAAAACTAAAGTTTGATGTCTCTTTTGATATAATTGATATTTATACCTAATTCATGCTAAATTTTTTGTTCATATTGTCATAATGATTTGCTATGTTGATCTCAAGCAGGGTTTTCGAGCACTCGGAATGTTAAGAACTCGAACTCAAAAAAGCTCTAAAAACTCGATCAGAAAAACTCGGAAAAGAAATCATCAAAACTTGAACTCGAACTCATTCAAAAATCCACTCAAAAATACTGTAAAAATTAAATTTTTTTAAATATCAATTTTCTTACCAATCACAAAAACTATTTTTTAGCTTACAATTATTGTAATATAAATGTTTTTTACTCTAAGAAACTCGGAATTAGTAAAAAAACTCGATTGAACTCAGAATTTCATTTAAAAAATTACTCGAACTCGAACTCGAAACATAAAAACTCGAACTCAGCCTGAGTAACTCGAACTTGACTCGAAAACCCTGATCTCAAGGTTCCCTATGTCAGTTTCAAGATTTCATATGTTGATAAAAAGTACCAACCCATTCTAGGAAAATGAATGCCATCTCTGGCAATTAGTTGTGCATTGGCTGTAATTGGGCTAATCAAGAACAAGTTCAATATCTTTTGTCTGAAGGAATCTGGGGTTATGTTTTGATTTTTATAACTGTCCAGTACCTCAGTAGTCGCGGACTTTATTACAAATTTTCTGATATTTTTAAGCTTGTACTCACTAACTATATCATTATGTTCATGGGTGTTTTTACCTGGACATGTGTGAATTTCAATGACTTACTTACAGATTAGATTTTCTGCTTTAGCATGTTTTAACAATGAATTCCCTATAATTAACATACTAGCATCATTCTTTTTAATATTTTTCAAATTTCTAACTTTATAACTAGGAAATGCATCAGCCATTGTTTCTGTTTGTGATTCAGATTACATAGTAGAAACATTTAAATTTGGAGCATCACTAGTCTCAGATTTGTCAATATTGTCATCCTTCATGGTAAAGGTGCAATCTTTTGAATTTGCAATTTTAAATTATGTAAAGAATGCTTCTACCAATTCTTCTTTGCTTAACCTTGCAAATTAGTCTGTAATTAATTATAATAATAATAACAATAATAATAATAATAATAATAATAATAATAATAGCAGCAGGGTGTGAGAAGTTGATGCAGAATGAGTATAAGTTCAGGCATGACAAGGTAGGACAAATGGTACATTGGAGCAGGAGACAAGTGGTATGAGCACAAGCCACAGGGAATCATAGAAAATGAGAAGGTTAAGATACTGTGGGACTTCAACATACAGACAAGGAAGGTGATAGAAGCATGTAGGCCAGACATAGTAGTAGTAGACAAAGAGAAAGATTGGGAACAGTGATAGACATAGCAGTACCAAAGGACAGAAATGTAGAAAGCAAGGAGAAAGAGAAGATAGACAAGTACAGGGAGTTGGCAGAGGAAATAGAAAGGCTGTGGAAGCTAAAGAAAGTTGAAGTAGTCCCAGTAGTTGTAGGAGCACTAGGAGCAGTGAGTAAGAAGCATAAGAGATACTTGGAGGAGTTGGGAGTACCAAAGTGGGGAAGAGCAGTAGCACAGAAGGCAGCATTGTTAGGAACAGCTAGAGTCCTCAGGAAAGTTCTCAAACTCCCTTTGAACTGGTGAGTTCTCCAAGCTGAGAGGAATACCAGCATGAAGCTGTGAGAAGTAAGAAAAATAATAATAATAATAATGTAATATCATTGGGATTCATGCATTCCCATCTGACCATTCAATTCAGTAAGACTGCTCTCTATTTACAACAACTAAATGGGATTATATACAAAGTCATTATCAACATATTTACATAAACCTGAAAATACTAAACTTGCTAATACTAAAAACCAGCACAGATGTTACAATAATATGAAAAATAATAAGCTTTATTGTAATAAGGAGTAAATAACAAAATTGTTTATGAAATTAGAAAAGCCTATAAACTGAGATATTTTAATGCTGCAGGAGCATTGTGGACTTCATATCTTGACATACACTATACAATAAAATACATAAAAAATTTAGTAAATGTGGGATAAAAAGGAATAAGTGAGCCAATTGGATTCAAACAATGATTCTCAGTTAATATTCCCCAGTGTGACAATTTTCACTATAGCTCACTAGAAAAAAATTTAATACAGTCAAATCTCAATATAGTTTAACATCAATATAACCTAATACTCATTATAAGTTTGCATCCCCAATATGCTGTTCTTTTGAAAAGGGCACTAACTAAACTGTTATAGAATATATGCCTTTGTAATATTTGTTTCTGCTATAAATATCATTTTTATGAATGATTAGATTTTTCCCAAGAGTTGATATTGTTGATTCTATGTTTTTCATTTTTCTACTGTCCTAATAAACTATTATTTTTTCCGCTATTTTTTGCAGAAAAACATTTATGGTGACTGAGGGTACGTCATTAGTATACTCCTAAACGTCGCTAATTTTAATTTCAATTTTACACTTGATTTTTCCATTCACAATCACAATGCCCTAATTTAAACGAGCAGCCTTTTGGGTTTTTGACCATTATTTATTAGCATTAAAGTAATTTTACTTAATATATTTAAAATTTCAATATTTGCATTACTCTCTCTATAAAGTTGTCCAAGGCCTCTCTGTTCTGTATGTACTCTTCAATTTTAGTGATTAGCTGCTATGGGAAGTTCATATTAAGAAGTAAATTTTTAAGTTATAGTAAAACTAAAATCATCATAATAATTTGAAATAATTGAATTTAAGGTATTTTTTAGGAACCGATAAAACCAAATTTTTCACTTTCAAATTATCGGACCAAAACCATAAATTGACTGTTAGAATTACTGGAAAAAATTGTTATTTTTTCTATAACTAATACCAAAAATGAGAACGTATTGCAAAAATATATATATTTTTTAATGAAAACTTCACGATTTTGCATCTTCATTTATATCGTTACAATCAGTGAAGAATCTACTGAGATATTTCGGGGGAATTCCCTCTCGAGGAGAATTATTCTCGGAGCAACAGCATTCAGCTAATATACATTGAAACAGGTAGGACTAATATGAGGCTACAATACATTTAGAAATAAGTTTTGAACCAATTTTTTGTCATTTTCTAGCACATGTGGCCAACTTTTTACCGGCAAAGAAATTGTTCGATTTGCTATGATTCTTATGTTTTCTTTAGTTGTTTACGTGAGACATTATACCTGAATGTTTTAAGCATTTTATTTGATAAATTATAAGGTTATAAATTGGAACTACTTTGCCTATGAGCATGTAGGGAAGCGTGCTTTGGCATGATCCACCAAAACCCTTTTAGGTGGAACTAGTACCTCCGGCATTTAAATCCTATTTTCAACACTGGGTCCAGTATACCAATATTAGCATCCACGCAAAAGTATCCTTCACTTGGCTTAAAATAGGAAAAATAGGTTCAAAATGAGAATTTGTCACCGAAGCACACTAGGTTTCAAGCATCACTGTTTTTAGTGTTCGCTTGCAAATATCTACACGCTCTAGATATCATTAAAAAGTTTGCATTTGTGCCTTGATCTTGTTTTGAATTATCCTCCTTGATATTTGATTTCATCTATGCAAAAGACGAATGCTGCCCATTCTATATAATTAGGGAGCAATAAATTGTGCCTACAATCTGTCTATAGCAACCTAACTATGTAATTCAGTTCAATCACAATTATTTAAGCATGTTAATTGAGTAATAAATTTGTATAAATGATGTAAAAGATTTAAAAGTAATACTTTAAATTTTGCAAACAAATAGAAATCATCATGCACGCATGTTCACAATTTCAGATCTTTAGCATTAATCTTGTACCTAGTGTATCATGTTCATTATTAAGGGGTTTGCCCTTTTTCTGTTAAATTACCAAAAGTTGTTCTTGACCTCAGGGGTAAAAATTCGTTGAATGCTATGCGGAAAAATGCGCTGGATGACCTCTATATTAACTGCCCTCAGATGTATTCTAAACGCTTCCTTTTGAGTGTTAAGGCTGAAAATGTTTTTTGTAACATTATTTTTAATGTATTTTGGATAATGCGCTTGTTTCAATTTCAAAGTATTAATCATTACTATTTACTTGATGTGTAGTTTTTGCAAAAATAAGTTGATCGCAAGTCACATTTATGGCAACATCTACTATCTACAGTTTGAGAAATTTTACCGGCGGATAATTGAAAATGTTTAGAAAATGCCAGCATTTCAATTTCAAGCGAATATATACTTTTTAAGCTTATATGTGCCATAATATTATAATTAGATTCATTTGAATTTAACTGTTCCAATTTGTACCAAATGTCCTATATACGTATGTATATGATTTTTATTTGGAATTGGTTTTCGATAACATTTTTGAAGAAATCCCCTTTTCTAAGTTTTGTTAATTTATGAGCCGTTGAAAGCAAAAACATCCTGAGTATGTGAGTGTGAAATTTTAAAAAAATGTTTTCTCTTTCAACTTAATTGTAAGGAGTAAAGTAGTTTTTTATATTAAAAGCGCTGACATCATATTTCATCCGAAAACAATGAATGTAACACGATGTCCAAAGTAACGATAATGAGAATTTTAACCCAGCGTGTTGTTGGTTGTAATAGAATTTCACCATAAGTTTGGCTTTTGCTTTCAATTCTTCATATATTATAATTTCATCGTCCATTTATATATTTTTTAGTTCATAATGAACGATGATTCAATTCTTAAAAAAATAATTGAATGTTCAAACCCGCGGGTACTAGCTCTAGAATTAGAAAAACTCGCCGTTGATTCTAAAGCGGAAACATTGGAGGCTACAAATTTCACATCACAATTGGAAAATACTATTGATCGGTTGAAGCATCAAGCCTGTAAAAAAGAAAATTCCAATTCCTTAGTTAAATCACGTGTATATTGTAGACGTATTGCAAATTTATGTGAAGATTATTTAGACTGAGTATTGTTTTACAGTGTTTTTGTCAATAAATGTTCACTTTTGCGTCTTTGTTATTCTATTCTTAAAATTCCTTTTAATATATTTACGAAGCTTAGGGGTTCCACACGTGGAGAAACAATAAAATACCGGAGAAAAATACTAAATCTAAAAATCGTCATGCCATCTCTATTTTTGGTATTTTAAAAACAAAAAAATGCGAGCTTTCAAATGTATTGTTGTGTAATTGATCCAAATGTATTATTTATTTAAAATATATTAGTGCTTCGATACCGACTTTGCAATATCTTCCATGAGCTTAATTGCCTTCTGAACTGCTTGATTTTACCTGGAATAATCAATACACCAACACGTTTTAAGCTCTAATGACGTTTTAAGTACTTTTGGTTTTCGGCAACACACTATTGCTTTATGAAGCTCTAGATTTCGGTTGTGCAATTATCAGGATGCGAGTCACAATCTGGCCTGTCAAACATTTCTGGTGCCCTTGATAACATCTTTTATATTACTTTACAAGTGAAAGAATATACCTAATTAAAGATCAGTCTTATTACCACCATTTTTTAATTTAAATGCTGTTTTGTTTGTGTGTATATATATATCGACATGTGTGTTTGAGAGTGAGCAACAAGATGGGTGTCAATCTGTCCCTCCATGTACTCAACAGTTTTAAGGAGGCTCTCTTACAAATAATGTTTCGCACCTCTGCTCTAGATAGCTCGCATCAATACTTATATTTGAAAACCAAGCAACATTTCCTTAACAAGAGACCATTTATCTTGTAATGGAAAATTAAAGTACTAAGAACAACAATCTTTACTTCGAAGCTTAGCTTTTTTTCTAATTGTAAAGTCTTGCTTGCAAATTTGTTAATCAGCAATAATCACAATGCAGTGTATTTTAAGTTTCACGCCCAATAAGCCATAAATCTACCAATAATATTTTAGGAAGTCCTTTCAATAGTCCCACCAAATTTGTGAGTTTGTTATTTTTAAGGTGGCTGTGGTCCTAGAAAATTTTTCAACTGGGTACGGGTCAATCACCTGTGTTATTATTATTATTATTATTCTTACTTCTCACAGCTTCATGCTGGTATCCCTCTCAGCTCGGGGAACTTCACCAGTTCCCAGGGATTCTGAGAGCTTTCCTCAGGACTCTAGCTGTTCCTAACAATGCTGCCTTCTGTGCTACTGCTCCTCCCAAATCCTCCAAGTATCTCTTATGCTTTTTACTCACTGCTCCTTGTGCTCCTACAACTACCAGGACTACTTCAACTTTCTTTCCTCTGCCAACTCCCTGTACTTGTCTATCTTCTCTTTCTCCTTACTTTCTACATTCCTGTCCTTTGGTACTGCTATGTTTATCACTGTTCCCAATATTTTCTCTTTGTCTACCACTACTATGTCTGGCATTCGTTTTTCTATTACCTTGCTTGTCTGGATGTTGAAGTCCCACAGTATCTTAACCTTATCATTCTCTATGACTCCCTGTGGATTTGTACTCATACCACTTGTCTCCTGCTTCTAACCCTTGCTGCCTGCTCAAGCTCCAGTGTACCATTCGTCCCACCTTGTCATGCCTGAACTTATACTCATTCTGCGACAACTTCTCACCCCTGCTATAAGATGACCCACTTTCTCAAACTCTTTCTTAGATAGCCTACACTTATCACTTACTTCCATTCTATCTATATGCTTTTTCACCCAGTTTGTTCTTTTTGCTTGCTCCTGTGCTACCATTATCAGTGATTCTGTTTCTCTATTGAGTCCTGCCTTCTTTAACCACTTGTTGCTTTCTTCTCTGTCACACTTTTCTGTGTTCCTCCAGTATTCTCCATGCATTGCCTTCTGCCTATACCTTGTTTGTCTCTCTGGTTCCATCCTACTCTGGTATGCTGTCTTTCCTTCACTCTCAGTTCTTAATTTCCTTAGCTCATTAGTGCTTCTGCTTCTACTGTTTGCTCTACACTCAGCAGTCCTTTCCCTCATTTATGCCTTCTCATTTACAGCCTATCTACATCTCCATTTAAGTTGAATGCTCTCTCTGCTGCTAGTATCTTCCTTGTCTCCCTGTCTAACTCCCTCAGTTAATTCTTATTCCACCTAACTATTCCTGCTGAATATCTCAACACTGCTATAATCCATGTATTAATTGCTTTTATACTAGTCTGCCCATTTAATGCTGACTTCTGTAGTATCTTCCTTACTCTCCTCTTGTATTCTTTTCTTAGCCTCATCTTCATTTCCTCATGATCTGTTCGTTCCCTCGCTATTACTCTTAAGTACTTGTACCCCTCTTTGGCTTCCTCAATATTATCCCCACTGCTCGTACTTAAACCATCCCCATCTATACACTTGCCTCTAGTCATTTTCACTGCCATACATTTTCCTAACCCTGAATCTCTGCTTGCCTTCTCCAATGTTTCCACTTGCTTCTGCAGCATCTTCCTTGAACTAGCATACATCTTCAGGTTGTCCATGTACCACAGGAGATTCACTGCTCTACTATTCTTCTCCAACTTATACTCCTTTAACTTTTCGGTGATAGTGATTAAGCTAACTACAAACAGTAGTGGTGCTAAGCCTCGCCTAAACCTCAACCTGTGGTCGTCTGCCACTTTCCCATCTCCCTCTCTAGAAACTCAACCCATTTCCGTGAAACTCCATTGGCCTCTAGTGTCCTCAATACGCACCTATGTGATATGCTGTCAAATGCCTTCATGTAGTCTATCCATGCCATCGCTGTTTGTCGTCCTTCTACAATTCTCCACCACTGCCTGGTCTCTATTAACAACTGATCTTTGCATCTTCTCGTTCTTGTCCTGCATCCCTTTGTTCCTCTGGTATCAATCAACCTATTCTGTTCTAAGTAATATGCCAGCCTGCTTAAAATCACTGAAGTCAGCAATTTCCAAGCTGTTGGCAGACATGTTATTGGCCTGAAGTTACTTCTTCTTGCCTGAATTTCTTCTGCATCTGCTCACTCTCTATCTCTGGTCCCGCACTTGCCCACATATTCACACAGAACCTTACTGCATCCTTGTCTGCTCGGCCTGTAGCGTTTTCTCCCGCATCTGGTTCTTCGTAGAATCTTCATTCTTGGGTCTCAAACTTCGTATTGTCTATTGCCTGCTTTGCCCTTGCCCTATATTTTCTCAGTTTCTCAGCTTCTGCAACTAATCTCTGCTTAAGCTTTTCTCTTGCAGTTTCTATAGTCGCGCCCTTACCTAGTCTGCACCTGTCCTGTACTGCCTTACTTTTTCTGATCTTCCCTATTTGCCACTTTATTCTGAAGCTTAGATAGTACTACTGCTTCTTCGAAGCTTGCTTCTCTCACAGAAGATGTTATCAATTTTGTGGAACTTGACAAAATCTCTCTTCTGTCTAGCTTCTCATTCAGTTCTCGTCTTATTCCTTCCTGCATTGTCTTCATTCCAAGCCAGAACTCCCCAATTTGAGATGGAATCTTCTTTCTGATCACTCTGACCTGGAGAAAGCTGATCTGTTTAACGCGTATTTTGCCTGTAACTTCTCTGAACCTGTCTCCATGTGCCCTGGTCCGCCTGCTGCCTCCCCGCTAATCCAACTTTGTGATATTGACTTCAGCGCCCATGATATTTCTCTCATGCTTAAATCTTGCAAGTTGTCTGATCCTTGCTATCCTGAAGGTGTCCCTTCCTTTGTAATTCATGAAACCTCCTCCACGCTTTCTATCCATTTAAAGCATCTTTA
>CABFPE010000141.1:421037-436748 GCA_900660155.1 Hofstenia miamia | reverse complement strand
AGCGATAAGTAAGAGTAGACAAAGTCTATTGAACATTCGCTACAGTGTTCTCACTTTTTATACAAAAAGATTCATTTTTACCTGTCTTTGTTTACACTAATCAATATTCAACGTGGTTTAACATGTTTGCAATAATTTTCCCTTGTAAATTAAATTTGAGCAAAACAAAAGCACCGACGAGGGGACACAAAACTGATAGCAACAAAACTAATCTCGAAAAAGGAACGTCATAGTGACGTCAAGATACAGTTGATTTAGATCGAAATAAAAAGATATAAATAGCACTAAATTTCCCCGAGCGACTCTACACTATGTATACCTTACACTAAAAATCAGAAGTAGATTTTCAAAACTACAAAGGGAAAAATCATCAATATAATACAAACTTTTATCACATAAATTAATCATTCTCAGAACAGAATAACATGAGTACAGTTAATGATTATTGAAGAGCTATGCAGTATATTCAACCTGCAAATAAAAAATTTAGTGTGCTTTAATTATTCAAATTGAAGGTACTGTAAGCATTCAAATTTAAACTTTCTTTTGAACCCTTTGATATAAAGAGGACAACTGTAAAAATCAAAAACTAATATATTGTAGAACTATTCAAACCACTGTTACATCATTTCCAAAATTATTAAAATAATAATTATTTGTTAAGTTAGATATTTTTCAAATATTGATTGCAACAAAAAAATTAATCAGTTAAGCTATTTGATGAATAGTCAAGAACAAACTCAGCTTAGCTTTGTCCTGGCCAAGGTGCTTGCGTCAAGTTCACACACATTTGAGTTTTTACTTTTCAAGTATGAAATCAAGTATTTTTTAAAGAAAAATTCTGAGTTTGAATAAATTCCTATTTTAAGTAAAAAAATATATTTTACAATAATTAAGATTTATAAAAATATTAAAATTTAAAATAATTAAATTTTGATTGTATTTTCAAGTGAATTTTTGATCAAGATCAAGTTTTAGTTTTGTTAATTTCTCTTCTGAGTTTTTCTGATCAAGTTTTGCAAACTTATTCAATTTCAGTTCTTAACATACCAAGTACTCAAAATTCTTGAAGAATTGATAGACTATTTAAGCTTCAAAGAATTATATACATTTATTAGATATCTTCAAGATTTGCAAGATTTTCTTAATGGAATTTTTTTGCAATTTAATGGAAATAAAACTGCTCACCTACATAGGAAAAGTGTTTACAAAATCTATGGTCAATATTTTTACAAATTATAGAGCTAATTTAACCTTGTTGCCAGCTGTGTACTCTTTTGTGTACAACAGATAAATAGGTAATCACATAAATAGACATCATTGTATTGGTGTGCAAGAAATTTACTACTAAATTTAGTAAACATGTATTATTCTCTTTTAGTGTTTTCTTTGCTACAACACATTAAGCATTTTCTATATGAAATTTCTATTGCACAAATGTCATGTCAAAATGTTCAAAGCAAACACACAAGATATAATTAATTTCTAGCATAAATATTGCAAGTATACATAAATAGCTATGTAAATATAATGTGATAAGCATTGTATTAAGCATAGATAAACTTTTTATGTTGAATTCCTAAGATGTGGCAGTCTAATAATTAAAAATATATGTATACTAAAAGAATACATTGATGGTGTGTTATGCAAGACATTATATTAGATAAATCAAAGATCTAGAAATCTTGTGATATTATTTTATGCCTAACCTATGTGAAACACCTATATAGGGTACATTTATTCAAAAACCACAATGATGTAAAATTTCTGCACCTGCTTTTTAACCAAAGAAATGTAAAGAAATCCAGCCTCTTCTTATTGATGAACTTGGCCACTAGCCACAACATATCACTGGAAAGTAAAATCAATGCCATAAACCTGATTGCTCCTAAAAAAATCCATTTCAAATGCAGCAAATGTGATGTTTTCTCTTCTGTTTATAACAATCCAAATTGATTTTCTGTTTTTTATAATTGATTATTTTATTTTTATGATCTGTTAATTTTATTAGTCTACTTCCATTTGACTGTTTGTAAGTAGAAAAGTGTTTGCATGTGTTTTTAAATGGAGTATATTATGATAAATAGCTGTAAAGTAGAGTAACAAAATATTATCCAATCTTGTATTTATTCAATATTGGGTAATTTTGACGTCAATGTACTCAAAGGTGTACACATTAATAAAATTAACACTATGATACCAGTAACCTAGCAATTCTGACTGTTCTATGCTAATGGTTTTTGTATTAAAATATCCATGGAAATCTTGTAGTTCAGCTTAAAATATATATTGCGCCTCCAACAAGGTTAAGGAAAATATGAGATTAAAATTCAATACATTAAGCTGTTATTAAATTTGAAATGAAATTCTATTTAAAATATAATTAAATGCGCTTACTACAAATTTATTCTAGTTAATCATGTTAAAAAATTGAAAGAATAGAAGATATATTATTGACAATATAATAGCATTGACAATTAACTTTAGCATTTTAACCTAATCTCAAGCAAACATCTTCCAGTTCATCAAATCAAAATTTACCTGGAACTGTCGAAATCAGTATTTTTAAAAATATTTAGATTATACATATCATTTACGAACACAGTCTTACGAATTCATTTTATCAACATAAATTTGTTTCAAAAATTCCTATTTTTTGAGCGGGATAATTTAAATTATAAATTTAAATGCGTATTTCTTTAAATTTAAATTACTTTAGTGGCGAAATTTCCGTATTTTTAATTACTATTAGTTATATGATAAGTTGTGTAATGTTCTCATTTAATTTTTCAATAAATTTGTACTATTTTATATTATTTTTCAAGATTAAGATTACGGAACTACTACAAGAATTATTATTGCACCTATATCTCATCTGTACTAATATGATAGTTCTGTAAAAAATTTTGTAACATCAATTTCTAAAGTGAATTATGTGTGGATTGCTTTGCTTTTATGCTAGTATACTGAATTTGGCGAACTTGTAGAATAGCGACACGCGGACAAAAACCTCTAATTTAGGGTCAAAAATGATAGGAAAACAATAAAATGCTCAAAAAGTTTAAAATGTAATCGATTTAAACCGATAACTTGTCATAATTCAGCATATTTGCAGTACGCGGTAACACGCAATAGCACGCGGTATATATTTAAGCAATATAGTATATAAAACCACGAAGTCATAATAATTATCTTTAACTAAAAAATAAAATATAATGTGGCGAAGGTATAGAATAGGGTGCACGCGGATAAAATAAACCAAGCCCGTGGCTTGCATTTGAAATTTAGGGGGCCATGGTCCCGTAAAGTTCAATAAATTAATCATAGCGTTACTCATATGAACTAGTTTCACACTTTTTCATTGAATTTTTAAATAGAATGGCATTAGTATTTTAATTATTTCAACTAAAATATATTCACTCTAAATTAGTTACAGAATATTAGAATTAATACATTGGAGTTTTGTATCCAGGATGCCAATAGGAAGGCGGCCCAGTGGCCAAACAGGGAGGGCCATGGCCCTCCCCTAACCACGTCCATGAAATAAACACTGTCGAAGGTATAAAATAGGGTGCACGCGGATAAAATAAACACTAATACAAGGTAAAAAACGATGAGAAATGCAATTACATGCATAAAAACATTAAAAAATAATGTATATATACCAATAACTTTGCATAATTAACCAAATTCGTAGCACGCGGTACATATTTAAGGATAATAGCACAGAAAACTTGAAATTCATAAAATAGTTAACTTATTAAAAAAAATACACGATCTAAAGTATATTTTTGCAAATCTGTACATGTTTATTTTAAATCAAGTCCTTTTCTTAGGTGAAATTTCCAAATATATTTTGATAAAAATATAAATATATTAATTTCGATTACTCAATGTGTTTTTCTCGTATTATTATAACTAATATATTTTAAACATTGCACCCAATTATCGACGGTAGTCCTTGCACATGACTTGCAAGTGTTAAAATTTTCTGACACCAAAGCATCTCGTCTTCTGACCAACTTTCTGGGAGCCACCACGGCTACTCTCCGGTTTTGACACAGTAATATCTAAAACCTAACTAAACTGTATATTATGATAAATGCGCATTGTTAAAGAAGTTTTTGTGTATAAATATAAAGAATATTTGATTGAATTTTTATGAAAATTTACATCGTTCTTTTTTGTTTTAAAATTTTTCACAATAAGAATATAAATCATGAATTATAGTTCCTGTTCGAATGATTGAAGCCCACCTTAAATTTCTCTTATGTCTCTATGATGAGTTTGCAACAACTTCATTACAATAAAACTGACGATGTGTATGTAAATAAATATATTCTTATAGATGGCACTTTTAATAAATTTTAGATGGCGCTTTGTACAGAAATAACTTTGCCATAGCGTCTTGTACATATGTGGATTGCCCACATAACCACCACAAGCGAGAGCAAGAGGGAACAGTTGCCCCCTTCCCTTTCATTGTGAGTTTTATCAAATCGAAGTTCTTAGTAAACTTTCGTAAACTTGATTTAAATAAATTTAAAATGTATTTTAGTATTTCCCTCATGCTTAAGTTCTGCAAGTTGTCTGGTCCTTGCTATCCTGATGGCGTCCCATCCTTTGTTGTCCATGGAACTTCCTCAACTTTTTCCATCCATTTAAATCATCTCTTCTCTTACATTTGCTCCTCTAAGCGTTTTCCGCCTTGCTGGAAAACATCTTGGATCTCTCCACTATTAAAATCCAATCAGCTTTCCTCCTCTCAAGTCACTTCTTATCGTCCAATAGCTATTCTTTCTCGGCTGTCAATCATCTTTGAGCGTCTTGTCTTTCGTTATGTGTTCCCTAAAATTCGTTAACTCTTCTCTGCTTCTCAGCATGGTAAACTTCCGGGTCGTTCTACCATCACTAACTTGCTCACTCTGATTGAAAACTGCTATTTCCACTCTGATCGTAATGATCCTGGTTGCATTATCTTGACATTTCTAAAGCTTTTGATAGGCTAACTCATTCTATTCTTCTTGACAAATTAAGTTTATTTGGCTTTGATGCTGATTTTATTGAACTCTTCCAGTCTTACCTGTCCAATCGTCGTCAGTGTGTCAAAATCAACTCGTCTATTTTTCCCCTGCTTTTGTCTCTAGTGGTTCTCTTCTTCCTTGCTGCTATCAACGACCTCCTTCAATCTGTCCTCAACTCATCCTGTCTATTCGACGTTGATGACACCGTGATTTTCAACTTTGGTAGTTCTTTTGCCTCCAATATTACCTCTGATCTTGAGCTTTTGCTACTTGGTTTTCTGTTAACTATCTTGATTATAGCCCAAGCAAGACATGTGGTAATTCCTTTTCTGTATCTCCCCTTCGGATCTTCCTCTTCCTGTGCACTTTCTCCTCATCTTGGAGTTCAACTTGCTGCTAACTTGAATTGGTCTGGTCATGTGTCCTTACGTCTCTGCAAAGCTAATTTATCACTCTTTGCCCTCTTCCGCAATGTTCCCTTTAATTCCACGGCTGCTGTAAAACTCTTTGTTCAAGACCATTCTTCTCTACACGTCTCCCTGTTGGTGGCCTTCCCGTTCCTGTTTCCACTCTATGGAACGTTTCCAGAAGCGGGCCTTCTCTCATGCTAATACCACACAGGAGATACTGTAAATCCGCACTATTCAAAATATATTTATAACAATAGCGGAATGCACATATATGCACTAAAAATGTATGCAACGCGATCATGCTAGCTATAAATTCGGTTTTACTAATCAGTAATTAAAATGTGGAAATAAATACAAATCGGGAAAACAACTTCTCTGAAAATTTATATGGGCGATTTGTACTAATTTTTAACAATTCGAGCTATCTATACTATTGAAATTTATATAGGGCGATTGCTACAAATCCAAGTAAAACCCAAAATCTTGACTATAAAATTGGAATAGATGTTTACAATTCAAAGTAAATGTTGCAAGCTATTATGAAGCTTTTTATCAATTTTATCATAATCGCATTCAATGCTGTTTTGCGGAGTTTAGTCAATACACATTCACGCGAAATTGGCGCATTTGAATCTCGAAATAAAAGAAGCGCGTTTCTTTCTAATTGAGTCCATGCCTCCTTGCGAAAACTAAGCATATATTTACTATTTGATTATATAATAAATTTCTAACATTGATAAAACTTTTAAAATTTTTTTCTTTTCGTATTTTCCTCTTCGTCACTTTCAAGTATATCATTATCATTGCTAAGCTCATCATTGTTCTTTTCACAATGTTCTCCTGAATATATAGTAATTTCACTTTCTAATTAATCATTATAGAATTGAGCAAGAGATATAAATGTGTCTGTAGATGTTGACCGCTTGTATTCCCTTTGAGCAGTTTGTTCACTATGCCCTGTTTGAGCATAATGGGCTTTAAGTAGATTCTTAGGAATATTGCTGTTTGCCATTGTTGTGTCCCTGTCTTCCATGCATATTAGGAAATATCAAATCAGAATCTAATCCGGATTCTTAAATGATTCATGCATTTTTTAGCTATCGTTTCTCTTAGTCATTTACAATAACCCTGGCAGAATACTTATAACCCGTTTTATGTTGAGTACTGTCAACAATGTGATGAATGTCTCCGTTTGTTAAAGATAGTAATAGAGCAGGACGGATATTCATTTTCCTTGTAGATAAATAAAATTTAATACTTTTTGTTTCTTCAATGTAAGTTCATGCTTTTCATTTAGAACTCGTACATCTTTTTCTTTTTTCTTTATTCTTTATAGGCTTTTCTCTCGAATAACTCTTGTTATATATCTCTTGTAAATCACTTATTTTGCAAAAAAGTGCGCTGTCCTTTATTTTAGGATTTCTAAAATTTCTGCATTCAAATTTTACAAAAATTTTTTAATTTGGATAGCAAAGAGTAATCCTTAATTTGTTTATTATTATTATTATGCGTTTCTGTGAGATTCTTAGGCTTAGTAAATTTTTGAGATCCTATTTACAAGATCTTGATTAGTTTTTGATGAGAAAATTGAACAGAATTTTTAATTGAAGCTTTTGTAGTACCTTCCGCCCGTAATTTGCTCTTTTTATTCTCAATGAACATTTGAACACGCGTTTCGGCAATATCATCATCTTCAAAAATGAGACTCGTTATTGCTCTTGGAAATTCATTGACGTTACTAGGATCCGAAACCCTTTTGAAAACGTGATTTTTAACTGTGCAGTTTCGGTGTGGATTTTTCAAATGGTTAAAACAATTCTGGCATTCGTAAACACTTTTACATTTTAACGTACGATAATAACTTAGAATGTACAATCGAATGTTCATTTTTAAATTATTGTGGCAATTTGATAAATGATTTCTCATTTTCTTAACGGATTTGCTACGAATTAAACACATTGCTGGATCTTTTATCAATTTTGGTCTAAAAATTCAAATAAAAGCTTGAAGAATGATTAAATGATACCTTTTAATTGATAAATCAGGAGCATCTTCCAACTCAGTGAAGGAAATGTCCATATCAGACCATTTGTCATCCATTTTAACTGAAACAAAAACAATCTATAAGTGAAGTGTACAAATAGCCCGTATTTTTTATAAAATGTACAGATTGTACTGTATGAATATTTTAACTCTATAAAAAAATTTTTTCATAATTTAAATTTTTGCACAATATTTTCTGAATGGCCATTATTTACAATAAAGGAATTACTTCTAAAAATACACCAAGTTTCCTTTACTGGAAATGCTAGATTTTTTAATCGGCCGATTGGTACAAGAAAATTTTGATCTAGCGGGCGCTTGGTGCAACTTTCTCTATTTTTTCTTGTAACAATAGCTCCCCAATTTGAGATGGAATCTTCTTTCTGCTCACTCTTACCTGGAGAAAGCTGATCTGTTCAACGCGTATTTTGCCTCTAACTTCTCTGTACCTGTCTTCATGTGCCCTGGTCCGCCTGCTGCCTCCCCGCTAATCCGACTTTGTGATATTGACTTCAGCGCCCCATGATATTTCTCTCATGCTTAAGTCTTGCAAGTTGTCTGGTCCTTCCTATCCTGACGGTGTCCCTTCTTTTGTAATTCATGAAACCTCCTCCACGCTTTCTATACATTTAAAGCATCTTTACTCCTTATTTACTCCTCTAAGCGCTATCCCGCCTGTTGGAAGACATCTTGGATTTCTCCGCTGTTAAAATCTAAATAGCTTCCCTCCTCGCAGGTCACGTCCTACCGCCCAATAGCTATTCTATCTCGACTGTCTATCATCTTTGAACGCCTTGTTTTTCGTTATGTATTCCCAAAAATTCGTCATCTCATCTCTTCTTCTCAGCATGGCAACCTTCCTGGTCGCTCTACGATTACTAACCTGCTCACTCTGATTGAATACTGCTACTTTCACTCTGATAGTAATGGTCCTGGTTGTATTATCNCCCAATAGCTATTCTATCTCGACTGTCTATCATCTTTGAACGCCTTGTTTTTCGTTATGTATTCCCAAAAATTCGTCACCTCATCTCTTCTTCTCAGCATGGCAACCTTCCTGGTCGCTCTACGATTACTAACCTGCTCACTCTGATCGAAAACTGCTACTTTCACTCTGATAGTAATGATCCTGGATGTATTATCTTTCTTGACATCTCAAAAGCGTTTGATCGCCTCCCTCATTCCATTCTGCTTGACAAATTACGTTTATTTGGTTTTGATGTGGATTTCATCGAACTGTTCCAGTCTTACCTGACCAAACGCCACCAGTGCGTCAAAATCAACTCGTCAAAATCTCTTCTCCTGTCCCCGTTACTAGTGGTGCCCCTCAAGGCTCAGTGTTTGCTGTTCTTTTCTTCCTCGTTGCCATTAATGACCTCCCTCCTTCTGTTCTCAACTTGTCTCGCCTGTTGTATGTCGATGGCACTGCGGATTTTGATTTTGGTTGGTCTTTTGCTTCGAATATCTTTTCTGATCTCGAGCACTTGTCTACTTGGTCCTCTGTCAACCATCTTGATTTTAGCACTACCAAGACATGTGGTATTTCCTTTTCTGTGGCTCCCCTTCTGATTTGCCTCTACCTGTGAACTTTGCGCCTCATCACACTCATCTTGGAGTTCAACTTGCTGCAAACTTAAATTGGACTGGACATGTGTCTTTGCGTCTCCGCAAAGCTAATTCCTCGCTATTTGCCCTCTTCCGTAACGTTCCTTTTAATACCTCGTCCGCTGTGAAACTCTCTTTGTTCAAGTCCATTCCTCGCGCCATTCTTCTCTACGCGTCTCCTTGTTGGTGGCCTTCTCGTGCTTTGTTCCACTCCATGGAACGTTTCCAGAAACGCGCTTTCAAATGGATTTCCTCTTTGGACTATAAAGACGCTCTGCTGAAATTCTCCAATCTCCCGCTGTCACTCTACTTCCATGCCTGTGATCTCCTTCTTTTCAATCGACTACTGACTCGTAAATTGGATCTTGATCCTTTTGATTTCATTAAGTTCTCTAATTCCTGCTGCACTCGCTCTGATGATGTTGTCACCTTTTCCATTCGTCGTACAAAGAAACATCGCACCCTTCACTCGTTTTTCAATCGTGCTTGTACTGCTGCTAATTACATCTTGACTCGCAACCCTCCAACAGCGATTGATTTCTTTTCCCCGCCACCAAGCTTCAAGAAATCTTTGATGGCTTTCCTCTTTGCTAAGACCTACTCCAACTTCGCCTGCTCTTCCATTTGCTCCTATTTCATCTCCTGTTGCTCTCCTCGCTGCTGCAAAACTTGACTTGTTTTTATTTTTTTGTACTGTATGCCTTCAGCGGCTAAATAAAGTCATTCCTTATTATTATTATTAAGGGAGGCAAGTGGGAACAGCCGTCCTCCCTGTCTGGCTATCGAATATAATTATTAAAGGCAACTTAGTATTTAAATTTTATATTTACCGTAACAATAACAGACGCGTTTTATGCTGGTTATTTAAACTTCTTATGCCAAATTGAAGAAAGGTCATGACGTAATTTATTATATTGTGGGAATTTTATTGTTGCAATTATTTTTATACGATTTGTTTACCATTCCGCATTAAAGTTCGAAAAAATAATTTTTTGAATACCCTTAATAACAGCTTACTACAATAGTATTTAACCATCTAATTTTATTACTTTTCTGTAAAATCCCATCTACATGAACTGTTTCCTATTCGATTTTACAAAGCCAACGTTCTTTGGTTACAGCAAATATTTAGCTTAATTGACCACTCTTGCAAATAGTTCTTAAGGCGAATTTTTCTGAAGATTTTTGTTTATTATGTGTGGCATGATTTCGTGTAACTAGGCACTTAAACGTGTTTCATTTTCGCACCTTTGCACAGCTTTTTGTGATATTTACTTAACATATTCTGCAAATAAATGTTAAAATATTTTTCCTTCGAATTTGGAAATAGTTAATTCAATACACTAATTTTTATAAAATATTTTTTAGGTTTATATTTTGTATTTGATAACTGTGTTTAGCTGAACAGGTATTGATTAAATGTCGTATGATATATATAATTCTATCTCCAAAGGATGCTTTTCATTTCCCGCTACATGCAATGTTCAATTTAACTTGCATTCTGCAGATAATAAGGAACGTTTGAAACTTTCAACTAAATATCTTCAAAATATAAAGAATGAATTTTCGGCAATTCAGCATCAGTCCATCAAAAAACTTTCAAAGAATATCATTGATTTTTTCAAGTCTAAACGCATAAAAGGAATTCACACCGCCTTGATTGTTAAAGGAGCAAATGTGTCAGATCACGAATTTATGTTTTCATCACTTGGGGATCAACTCCATCAATTGTTTTCTTCCATAGTAGTACATTTATCTAAATACACTTCGATGAAGTTGATGATGCAAGCAATGTGTCAGCAGATCGACGATGAGCATAATTGGCCAACTTTTCCTACTATTGAAAATATTCAAGAACATGTCAATGATAAACGAATTGTCATAATTATCAAAGATTTTGCTGATTTTAAATTTGAACAACTCGAAGCACTGCTCATCTCTTTAAGTAATTCCTCATTAAATTGTCGGCTTATTTTTGGATTAACTTCCGGCAATCTTCACCAGTACTTATCTTATCAGGAATTATCTTTGTTGAATCCGACCTACTTTCACGCTACTACATCTTGTGAGTTATTAGATTCCCTTTTTCAGAGATTAGTCTTGGAATCATGCGTGCCATTTGCCATTGGTCCAAATACCTTACAGTTTCTTTTTGACACATTTCTGTTTAGTGATTCGTCTGTTTCACTTTTTCTTGCTCATTTGGAGTATTGTATTGTTACACATTTTCACCTTAACCCCCTGTCAGTTCTGTGTCACAAGAAACCTCTTCGTTTTTTTGAAAAGAATAAACACGACGAGATATTTAAAGGTAAATTTTAATTTTAAATTTTACGTTCTATTTTCATGAAATTAATTTTGGTAGTTGTGGTTTTCTCATTTTTTGGCTTTACTTGAAGGCATTCCTTTGTCATATCAATTTACACGTTAGAATAAATCTATCTAAGGCGTTTCCATTTATTGGTATGCTAAAATATTACAAATAATTGTAATGATTGTTTTCAGATTAATGTTTATTTATTAGGTATCCATCCTAATGACGTCAAGGCTGCATTTGAAAGTTTTACCGACTATTGTAATCGACTGTGTGCTATTTCGAAGTTCATTTTGCAGCAGAAATCATTGCAAATATCAAGATTTTATGATTCTTATCAGTTATGTGTCACAAATAATGTAATTAATGAGTCATCATATCAGAATTTTATTGCAGCCATTCCCGCTTTATCCTTAAAAGACTGTATTAAACTGACTGATGATCTTAAAGAGCTCAATGTAGTCGACAACGAAGAACTCGATTGTCTTGTTGATGCCCTGAACAAGGATTCAAAGAAAGCTAGCACTCCTGTTACTTTTGTAGAAAATAAAAAATTAACGCTGAAACAGCTACAGGCGAAACTGGTTCAGCAGCAAACTGGTAATGCAATTTATAAAACGAAATGCAAACTTCAAAATTTAGTAAAACATGCATTTAATGTTTGTTTGGAGAAAGTTGAAAATGCGCCTTTAATTAAAATATGGATAATCGATGTGCCTTTAGAGAATCTATCAGTATCCCCCAGCACTTGCATACGCACTACACTATCATCTGATGACGACATAGCTATTAACCATGTTTACCAACTTCTTCAAGAAAATACTGGAAAATCTGTTAATCTTTTTGATCTGTTGGTTGCCTATTTGGCGAAAACTGAACAAAAATCGTTAAAGAAAATGAACAGTGACAATAAATACGTAATTGATGAACAAATGTATGCAAAATTCGTAGATGCTGTTCTCCAACTGCAATTTTTAGGATTTGTTAAAAGTAGTAGGCACAAGGCAGATCATTTGACAAAACTCACGTGGTGCTGAACAAATAGTTTACATTTTAATTGATCTTATGAAATGTGAAGTTAATGTGCCTTATTTTGCTGTGCCGGTTAATATTGCCAATCATTTGGGCATACAGTGAATCAAGTTTATTGAGTTTTCCTTTTTTCATCATTCTCATAATTTGTGTTCTAAGGTTTGGTTGGTTTTTCCCATAATATTTTACTGTTTTCCAACCCATGGGCTCGTTCTTAGATTATTTATAAAATTGTTAGCTTTCACATTCAAATTGAGGTACAGTTAAAATGTGAAATCTTTATCAAAGACAGTTAATACTGTTCTTGTATTAATATATAGAACTTTTGAGTTTTGTAATTCTTTCTTAAATGTAGCAATGCAATTATGCCATAACTTAAGCTTAAGTCGACTTTAGTTATTGTCATTAAATGATTTCTATCAGTGAGCAATAATTAGTGTATAGCAAACATATAGCACCAAACATTTTACTGTTTGACGCTGCCTGTGATACTTTTCATTATCGAGTATTAAAAACTATTTCAGTAATTATTACTAGATTGATTTTAGTCACTCAAGTTATCAGTGCTTTAAAAATGTGGATAGCTGAATTAATGTATTTATTGGAATTTCAAACGAGGAGTGTAAAATGAAATTGTTGAGTCAAACTTTTTTGTAGTTCTATGGAACAGTTTTCAAAAATCATATACATTGCTAGCTTTAACTCTGTTGCAGATTTGAATTTATTTTTTTTTCTGTATAACCTTGTCAATGGTGCATGTTTTTTAAAATCATATGTCAATTAACATTACTAATGGAGACCAGACCCTATATCTGATTCTGTTACGCTTTATGGCTTTTAACGTGTATGAAAATATCCTTTTATTATACATTCATGATGTCGGTTAAATACAATTTTTCTAGTAATTCTTTTAATATTGTTACAAAGCCAGTTTATATGGAATTTGACGTATATCAGTATCAAGTTAGAGTCGTTTCAAAAAATAATGTAGAACCTTTTTTTTGAATTGTGATTAAAATACGATTAATGTTAAAATAGTGCGATTACTTTTCGTCTAAGACTAGGAATATATCATGTCAGCACATTTAACGAAATCCTTAGCCAAAGATACTGTACTTAAAAATATACATTTCAAAATTTCGTACTTACAAAATTATATAAATTTATTTTCTAGTCCAAATTCTCGTATGTATACAACATTTTAGTCAATAAGTTTTGCAATCTATTAAGATTTAAAACGCTGTTTACAAAAGGTGGGTTACAATTGCCAACACACGATGACGAGCTCTTCATTAAATGGCCAGTATGCTATGAAAATAATTCAGGAAATAACCTTGAGCTGAAGATAAAAAATGTACCTTAGCATTGAATGAGTGAACCAATAATATAGAAAACTTTATTGTAATTCAGATGTTAAAGGAAATGAAAAACATTTTCTTTTGCCTTTATCATTATAAGTTCAGTTGCTATTGACAAAACTTTGGATAAATTTGCAAATATTTTTTAAAAAATACTTTGTGAAATGGCGGTTTCAGTTCTAAGTAGTAGAAGGGACTCGTATTTCGTTACACTTTTTTCTGATTGGTCGAGAGGTGGGTCGTATTTCGTCACACTTTTTTGTGATTGGTTGAGAGGGGTGGCCTTTGACCTGAGACGCCGTGGATATTGGCGGGGGGTGTTTTACTGACGTCATGGATATACTTTTACTAGTTTCTGTGGTATTTATGTGACCTAATTTAGTTTGCATTTTTTTAGTTTTTTAGTTTTACTTTCCCACATTTACTTACTTACTTTTTAGTTTTACCTTCCCACATTTATATACTTTTACATGGGTTTTCTACTTTATACACTTTTTTCTCTTTATATGNTCAATTTTTCCCACCAGGTTTTAACTCCTTTTTTAGCTATAGAATTTAATCGCGAAGTTTTGCTTTAAAAAAGCGAAAAAATCGTATCCCAGCTACAATTTAGAACAATTTCTTGTAGCCGCAATAATGAATTTTTTATGCCTATTACATGTTTAGTTTGTTTTCTTCTAAAAACACAATTTCATTAAAAAAAGTTAAAGAAAGTTGAAGTAGTCCCGGTAGTTGCAGGAGCACTAGGAGCAGTAAGTAAGAAGCATAAGAGATACTTGGAGGAGTTAGGAGTACCAAAGTGGGGAGGAGCGGTAGCACAGAAGGCAGCATCAAATGTCTCATTTGATATTCGATTTAAAATAGCATCTAGCTGAGACCACCTACTCAAAACACAGCCAAATCCCAGAAGATCGCGAATATGAATTTTATGTGATTTGAAAGCCATTACAGTAAAGTCCTTGTGAACAGACAAGGAATAATTACAAATGAAAGGAGGATTGAGATCGTTTGAATTAATTAAAGTGACACAATCGTCTGTAATTTTTATATAGTACTTTTCGCCATACCGACTAAAAACATTTCCACAGAAATCAGTAAATGAAACAATGACATCTTGATTATTGAAATCATGTATTTCATCAGGAATTACATTACGGACATTTAGTGAAATTTTGCGATCCTCAACATTTCGCGGAACCATTTTTGTTTGCTTTGAAAAAGTGGACGGAAGGCTGAAAAGCAAAAGTGGCTCGTCAGGTAAAAGATGTCCCTTTTTCTTTTTAAATTTAGCAGTACTTGGCCAATGCAATTCACAAACATCCATATTCTTCGTAGGCTCTTTAGGCAAAATGTTTGGTAACGCCATAATCCATTGGCTACGTGTAAATTCGTCTGTAGGAAAACTGTAAATTGTAAATTTTTCATTGCATTGAGTCAAAATTTGACTTGCAATTAACTGCACTGCATTTCCGCACCATTGCGATGAATAAACTAAAACCACAACAGTTTGTTTACAAAGCTAGCAATAACAATAACAAGATCAGACATTCTTATTCAATTTATCATCTCCACGAAAATATTAATTATTAATGGTAAGTTATTAAATAATTTTTTATCGCATAAATCAAGTTTATAATAATTTAGAAATCAGCCCACTCATTTTTCGACCACTCATCTAACTATTGTCTCGTCCTGGTATATTTAGTATGTCCTGGGCAATAACAAAATCATGTATCAATCTAATGAAAAGTGAAATCACTGATATCTTCCTATTGAGAAAATAACAATGCTGCAGTATCTTGCTGTCTGTCTGAACAAACACTGAAATGAAGCCTGATATTCATGTTATCATAGTAAATCTTCTCAATTCTTCCAAATTAACATAAATATCATTTTTAATTTATAGTTTCTTGCAAGAATACTGT
>CABFPE010000141.1:406611-418662 GCA_900660155.1 Hofstenia miamia | reverse complement strand
TATATATATATATATCTATAAAAATATAATAAAAGCTTACAAAATGATTTACTCTTGCGTCTAAAATGTAACTAGCCTTGAAATATTTGTTTTTTGTTGTTTTCAAAAAGATTTCTATATTGACCGTCTTTATAATTGGCCTTCCGTAATTTCATGAACAAGCCGTTCCCGAAAAATTGAATTATGATATTAATTTGAAACTATGGACCATGAAAAACTGAGTGTTGACCAATCAAATGTGATGATGGGCATATTTGTTCGCTAGTTGGCGTTTACAAAAATCAGCTTTAAACTAAGTGCTTTGCAATTTTCCTTTATAAAAAACAACAGGGAGATTTATTTGAATGTTTTTTTCATGAAAAAACTAAATGAATTTTGCCTTTTTACAATAAATGTAATAAGCAATTTTCATTAATACAATATGATGGCTGGGTATATCACTGTTGTACAGATAAATATTTAGCTGAATAATTCTCAACATACATTTAAACATAGCGAATAAATTTCTCAATTATTATGTTCTCAATTGATGACGTCACATCGCTTTTTTAAAATTTCTTGTCATGCCTTCCTCTGTTAAGAAAAAACCAGGTTTAAAAGGGCAATAAATAACGTTTAAATGAGCATAGCTCAGCAACCACAATATGGATTTTGCATTCTTTAATTCATTAGAAAGCCAATGAACTCTTTTGATAACAAATTTATAAATTTGACAGCATGTTGCACGCTAACATTTTACAAAATTTCATGGTTTTTTTAACAAATCACATACATTTTCACGTAAAAAAACAATTGCATATGAATACTTTATTTTTCAGAGTTAAAATACAGAAAAAGAAACTGATTTTACTGACGAGTTTTCTGGCTGGATAACAGCCAATATCATTATCAAAATATTTCTTGTATTTCTGCACACTTGGTAGAGTAAAACAATTTCATCTTTTTGTACATGAGTAAATGTTTTTGTCATTGAGGCTGTGATTTCATCCGTAGCTTCTTCAGCTAATAACTTTAGAGAATATATTTTAATGCCGATGTTTTCAAGTAAGGAACTGAGAAGGAAAAGCTAATTTACTAAAATAATCAGCAGATGCGCACACTTAGTGATGAATTTTGTTGACGTGTTGATAGATTCGAGAAAATCAATATATTGGTGTTTCTGAGCACCAGAATGTTCAAAATAATCTGAAAAACCATGAAACCATTTTCTAGCCATTTGTAAAGGTTCTAGGAAAGATTTTGTGATAAGATGAACTATATGGGCAGTGCATGTCAGGTGAAAATCATGCAACAGAATTGGCATAATGTTCTGACCAGCAGCAAGCATGTATGAGGTGCTATCAGTTGAGAGAGCTAACACTTGACACTAAGAAATTCCAAATACTAGGAAATTTTCAATTATAAGTTCTGAAACTCCAGGCGAATTTAATGCCCTTTGCTCAAAGTAAGTACCCATGATGACTGGTTTTTCAAAAGGACCTTTAGGCGGATGAACTGTACTTAGAATACAAACCATGTATTGCCCCTCTTGATTAAATGTTTTATCCATAATTAGCTGCACATTCTTATCTTTAAATTTTTCGGCGAATTTTCTCTGTTCAGGCTTGAATAAATCTGACAAATATATACTCTCTACTATGTGGGATAGCACCTCTGACATGGTCTGTAAGAAACTGTCGCATTACTAGGTTATTTACAGCAGTAAAAGGTGTGTTGTTACTGGCTTGTGTAGAAATAGGTAAGGTTGTTTCAATCGATTTCTGCTTTTTTCATCTTTTATCCTCGTTGACAGACTTTTGCAGTGATGTTCCAAACAAATGACGAGTAAGAGATGCTTTCCTACTGTGATCGACTTTTTTCGCACAAACTTTGCATAACAAACCATTCCTGTAGGCCTCAAATGCGGAGTCACCAAATTTTTGGAATTCTTGGTTGATAACTCAGCTGAAGATGTTGCAACAATTTGCTGTCTTTGAGTAGCTTCAGACATTTCATTTTCTGAAGTTGAAATTATATCATACATGGCTGAGCAAATGGGCCATAAACAATTGTTTCCTAATTATTTCATAATAAATTCGCGCCAGATTTGTTGTTTACATGGTATTTGTACAATTTTGTGCAATGCACGCTGATTGGCAGAAATCATGCTGTTTCATGGCATGACTTTGTGCTGGGCCTGATATATATGGGTAAACAAAGTTGCAAAAAAATATGTAAGTTTTTGCACTAATGTAATGCAAAACAAAATTGATTGTAATTATATAGACCAATTTTAAATAAAATAATCTTGATTATAGTTTATAGTATTTAACCTAGGAAGGTAAAACAATGATCTCCAAACCAAATTTCTAAATTTTCAAAAGATTACAGTGCTTGTATAGATCTCATTGTTTCTTGTTCTAAAATGGATGAAAAAGAACCTTTTCTGATCATTCTTAAAAGCATAATTCAGAATATGGTAATGCGAAATTACTCACAGTTTTGAACTTTTGCATTGGGGTATTATGACTAAGAGCAGTATTCTAATTTAAAAAACGAATATAATGACCTAATTGCTTGTGTAATAATGTATATTGGCATAGTTACTACTTTTCTATTGCATATATACAAGAAATTAATAGGCATTTAAAATTCCAAACCTTAAATTGTCTACCACTGCAGTTGCACCCACAGCAAATTTAGATTTAAATTAAGTCTTCTGGTCTTCAATAGTTGGCATGACAGCCTCTCTTTCTTTTTTTACAGAGAATCTCTTCCATCCTTCGTCCACTCTAAGCATAAAAACTAAGTGATAATTCAGTATACATAAATTTTGAGTATTTTTTAAGAAAATATTCTTTCTGAAAGAGGTTTTAAGAAATTTCATAATTTACATTGGTCTGCAATAAGGCTTAATATAAATGATTTCAAAATAAACATTTTGTTTTAAGCTTTGATTTATATTCTCATAAAGAAAATTTATTAATGATATTTAAATAAGATTTCGAAACAATTTCATGTAAATCTACTAACTTGAAAAGTCCTGGTAAAAATTTTCACGTTCTTCCTTAATAATGTGTTCGTCTTCAAGACTGCTATAATCATTATTTCTTGCAAATGTGAGATTGGGTTCTTTAAATGTAGCTATATAAGTGCTACAAGCCTAATTAAACACTGCTGAGTAAAGAGCGGTTCCTTGCATTTTCTGAGACCTTCTGCAATATATTGTAGTTTTGTGACATGGACTATCTTTAATTTCACAATTTTTGCCGTAATATTTGTAGATTCGAAATATTGCTAAAATTAAAATATAAGAGTAAAATATAAAAATCATCATAATCAAAAAATAAGAGTCTAAACAATTAATTTGCAAAACTTTATCTAAAAACAAAAATGAGTAGCAATATTGAATAAGGTATTATACTAGAAATCAACAGAAGACTTTTTATACTGGACATTTCAAATGAAATTAACCTCCTAATTTTGATAATGGAAATATGTCACTAAAACCAGACTTTTTTGGTCCATTGTTTGTGACGTTGTCTTTATACTGAAAACCTGTCAATTATTTATAGAGGAATATGGAATATAAATGCAAGTGTGTTTGAATGCTGAACAATTTAGATACTCTTTAGTACTTCAGGCCAAAAAATCTAAGTGTCAATATTCACTTGAATTCGTATGAAAACATTGAGGAATTGTATATTTAAATAAATTGATAGATCATAAATAGTTTTAGATACTGGTCACCCTGAGAAGTCCAAACTAATCCATGCGTTTATCTAAAATTGTCTTTGGTCATTTGGGCACTAATTAAAAAATGACTCCAAATATCAGAATTACATTGACTGCAATATCAAGCACAAGCGAGAATACTTGTCAACATACAGACCCGTCCAAAAGAAAGTAATAATTTTGAACATTTACGTTAGTTAAATGTTCTGTAAATTTTGAGACATTTTTTTACCTGTTTCATTTATTAAGTTTCTGCTTCAACATCAATGTATCATTGGTAGTAACATTTATTGCTAATACCATTAACTCTCATGGCTATTCAATGCCATTAAAAACTAATAATCCATTTTTAGCGACTCAAAAGAAAGTAATAATTGAAACATTTTATTTTTTATTTAGCAAACACATACTAAGGTAATATATCAGCAACATTGCAAAATGATAACGAAAATAACAGTTCGCTATGGTATGTCTCTAATACTTTCATTAATATTTTGTGTTTCCACCTTTTCTCGCTACAACTTCCTTGACTCAATTTGGAATGGAATCGTACAGAGTGGCAATGTAATCATTTGGAATGGCATTCCATTCTTGCATCACGGTATTCCACAAGTCATCCAAGTTGGATATTTTATGTTTTGAGACACCGTCCTTCACCTTCGACCACATATTTTCAATCACAGTGAGATCAGGGGTCTGAGCTAGAAAGTCCTTTAGCATGCGAATCTGGTTTTCTTGAAAATAACTCATGGTGGATTTCGAAGTGTGAGCTCTTGCACCATCTTGTTGGTGAAAAATGCGAGACGAATAAATCATAGACAAGGCAGTGTCTAAAATTCGTTTGTACTCTTCTGAATCAACATTCTTAGCAGCCCTGAATAGACATTTTTCTCTATTGCCTCTGATAGCGCCCCACACCATTATACTTTTTGGAAATTTCAGTGTTTCCTGAAGATACCTTGGGTGGTTAGCCATTACTCTAGGACGTCGAACATATTTTCGGGATTTAGACACTCATCTGTATATATGATCTTTTTCCAATCCTGGACATTTCAATCTTTTCTATCTTTGCACCATGCTAATCTCTTGACTCTATTGTTCTAAGTGATGGTTTTTTGGTTGCTACCCTCCCAAACAAATTATTGTGTCGCAAAACTCGTTTAATAGTGCTTAGAGATACATTTCGTTGCAAATTAATTTCTTCCCTGAGCATACGCGATGTGAGCATTGGATTTCTCTTTGATATCGTAACAAGATGATGCTTACTGCGTAGGAAGACCTGATTCGAGTTTATCAATGATAGAGCAACTAGTTTTATACTTCTTCAGAATCTTAAAAACGTCAGATTGAGATACTCCAAGAGTCACAGCAATATTCTGCTGAGAGGAGCCAGAAGTACTAAGATCAATCACACTTTGACGTTTGAATAATGAAATTCGAGGCATATTAAAGCTGTTGCAGCTGTGAAGAGATACTAAGATTATGCGATACTGAGGCACTGATAAACGCTGTCAGCTTGAATGATTTAAAATTATTACTTTCTTTTGAGCCAATGAAAATCGATTACGTACTTCTTAATTTATTCAATTGGAGTGCTATACAAGATATGGAAGTAAACTAATATATGAAAATATATGTTGATCTTCAACAAGTAATTTTGCACACTAAACATGTAAGAATATATATTTGTATAGTCCGATAATACGCCATATAAAAAGTATCTGAAATTATTACTTTCTTTTGGACGGGTCTGTATTATTTAGACTAATGGAACTGAATATAGATCTATGGGATTACAAGTTTTTTCATAATCTGAACATATTTATAAAATACCTCTATTTTTACTATTCTGCTACATATATTTAATCTTTGCAAAAATATTTTAGGATGACACTCATATATATATATATATATATATATATTTGCGCTATGTATTTTTTCTAGTAAATATATTGACTCTATGTACTAAGCCAATACATATAATGGCTCTATGTGCCTACAAGACCTATGTACCAAGGCAAAAATTATATTAATTTTTTTACTCTATTGTTTTAGGCTAAAATACTCACATTTTACATTTTGGCTCAAACATTGTTGCTATAAAATACTTATTTATATAATAAAATATCGAGATGTACTACTAAGAATACATTCGAAAAAAATATCAAGTGCATCAAAATATGAAACAGTTGATATATTTTCAAACAATGATACAAAAATTGAAATGTCTGATGATAAAAAAGTTTAATTCCTTTTTTCCTTCTATTTTATTCATGATTTTTTCTTCTTTTTTGACATTGATTTGTTACTTCACTAGTGAATGGAATCTCAGTTTCTAATTTTATCATATAGTAATTAAACAAATGTGAAATGCTATCAGATAATCAATTGGGGTCCTTTTCAACGTCCACAATGCTTCTAACACAACAAAACAACTTATTTTAGCATAAAAACCTAATATATGTACATAATGGTACAAAGCACTAATATATATATTCATTTTCGCAGAAAAATATTTAAGAATGAAATAAACTGATTTTTTAATGAAACTTAGAGAATTACATTATAAAGTGGTAAACGTATATCTAGCAAAAATTGTGAAACCGTTCTGAAAATTTTTTGCCAAATTAGCGCTATATACTATGGAAAATGGACTTTTTTGCTCTATGTACCGCAGCTTTTTGAAAGTTAAGGTACATAACGCTAATATATACTGGTAATAATCTTAATACTTTAAACATTTTTATGAAAACTTTTATATCTTTTATCGCGACATGTTTTGACAAACATTGTTGTCATCTTCAAGCATTTGTAGCAATGTTCCCGAACTTTTTCATTAAATGTTTTTGATCTTTAATAAATGTTTAAATTTGATTGATGTCTTTGTTTATTTATTAAGGTTTTCTTGGTTGATTTAATACATATGGCTTTTGTTATCTTAGTTTCACGATGTTTTACTAGTATGTAAAAAATTTTTTATATAGAAAATGAAGTTCTAAAGAGTTGCGTTCACTTAGAAAATTTTCTGGGCAGATTGGGTTCAGGCAGTGAATATTCTGATCCAATCGGGTTTAGATCTATGCTAAACATATATTGTCACTCTCTATTTATCATGCAATTTTTGTCCAATATTTGTCATCAAATTTTTAAAACAACAGACATTTTGTTAAGTGTAATTTGACAGAAAGTGGTAGATTCTAATATTTTAGTCCGGCTCAATACACCAGATTCTCAGCCTGATTTCAATATGTATTTGAACACTATCATTTGCTTGCTGTTCATGATAGGTTTTCCAATAGTGCCTAACATTTTCCCATGTGACACTAGCTCATATAAATATATGAATATAAAGATGCATCAAAAAGTTAACGCAGTGAACACAACTACCATATCTATACGTCTAAAGGTTTGGTGATTACTAATAGCCATAAACATGTTTGAAAAAATCAAATATAAAATATATTTAATAGTAGAAATAGAAAAATAGTACTAAAAAGTAAATTAATACAAACAGTATATAATTCTACTGCAAACCTACATACCTAATGTCTTCCAATTACCCAATAATACTCCATATTACGTTTAAACATTAACACAGCCAAGTTATATATTGGGTTGGTGCATAAGTTCGTAGCGTTTTCAAAAACATCGAATTTGAGAATAGTAGTATATAATAATTGTACTGAAAAAGTGTTATTTCTTACTTCGATTTTATTGCAATTATACAACAAGCATGATTATGACACTTTTAAACACTTATCCAAAGGTTTAAGTCTTTAATCAATGATGTAATCGCCGCCGCGATCGATCACTTCACTCCAACGCTCTGTCAATTTTCTTATTCCACTTTTGAAAAAGTTTGGTGATTTCGAGGCGAAGAATTGCTCGATCCAATTTTCAAGAGCTGTGTTGTCGGCGAAGGAGGTCCCACGAAGATTGTTTGAGAGCGATCGAAAGAGGTGGAAGTCTGAGGGAGCGAGGTCGGGAGAGTAGGGGGGATGTGGAAGAACCTCCCATCCAAGCTCCTCAATGACTCGTTTTGTCGCTCGTGCGACATGTGGTCTGGCATTGTCATGAAGCAGTATAACATGCCTCGTTCCAGTTCGTTTTTCTTGGATTGCATTTTTGAGTCGTTGAAGTTGCTGACAATAAACTTCAGCAGTGATGGTCTGATTTCTGGGAAGCAGCTCGTAATGCAGGACGCCCTCCTGGTCCCACCAAATGCAGAGTAGGACTTTGCGCGGATGAAGATCAGCCTTTACACGGGGAGTTGCAGATTTATCCGGACTAAGCCATTGCTTTCTTTGCTTGAAATTCACATATACGCACCACTTTTCATCCCCTGTGACAATGCGAGACAAAAACGATTTGTGCTGTTGCTCTGCCAAGCAGTGGCGTGAGAACAAAGAAGTGCTTATGGCAACGCGTTGAATTTTGTTGTTCTCTGTTAAAGAATGCGGTACCCAAGCACCCAATTTTTGAACTTTGCCCATGGAACTCAGATGTCTTACGACTGTTGAATGATCACATTCCATAATATCGGCCAGTTCTCTTGTTGAATAATGAGGATTATCGTGAATGAGAAAGTTCAAACGCTCTTCATCAAAGTCTGGCGTTCTTCCAGAACGTGGTGCATCAGTAAGATCGAAATTTCCTTCTCTAAAGCGAGAAAACCATTTACGCGCTGTGCTGTCACCCATGGCATCTTCACGAATATTCCTGGTCGCCTCTGCCGCGTTTTCTTGACGATTGAAAAAATACAGAAACAAGTGTTGGAAATGTTCTTTTTCTTCGATTTGGCACTCCATCTTGCTTTAGATGCGAAACACAGATATCTAATTCAAATTTTCAAAGTTAGTCCAAATAAATGCGATGAAACATTTAAACAACGAATTCAAATCATTAAATTGATCTCTTGTGGTAGGAAAATCATACATATTCTGCTTCGAAGGTGAGCGCTACGAACTTATGCACCAACCTAATATATTAGTATAAATCTTTTACAACTTATAAATTATAATTATAGTTACAGTACATGATGTATATGATTAGATTCACGATTGGTTAATTAATTGGCGAAGCATGTTGATGAATGGTCTCCTGAAAATGGCACTTTGAAATTCTAAAATTAACTTTCTCAGTCATCAACAAAACTACTTAATTTGGTTTTTGATGTAAACTACATTAAGAAGTTTAAGTATACATTGATGATAGAACTTGCAAGTTTTCTTGTTGCATCAGGCTATTTTAGTAAAGTGCATTTAGCTATGAGCACTGACAAACTAATTTGTAACCCCAATTATACTATATGTTTATTATGAATATTTCTCAATTAAATCTCAACTATTGTTAATGTACTTAAAATCATTTCAAATATCAATGAATAATTATTTAATACTTTATATAAATATAATATTCATTTAAAATAATAAATAGTTTTGATTAACTAGTGGCTCTGAAAAGAGCCGATTGAAAATTAGCTCTGAAAAGAGCTGATAGATGCAAAAAGCTTAAACAGGGTAAACCTGCCGCACATGATGAATAAAATTATGAAAGGCATCAATTCCTGGCAGTGCAAACAATTCGCGCCACATGCATTCATCCATTTACAATGCTTATTGCTATTCAAAGTTACAAATTTACCAAGTTAATGTTAATGAACAAACACATGAGGTTTTTCAAAAACACATACAAGGATAATCAAAGAAATAGAAACTTGGTTTATGATTCCAGGACTCTGTATTAGAATAATGTGTCGCAGCTATTTGCAATGCATTTTGTGAATTTTTAAAAATCAAACATCTTTTACCGCGCTATTTAATATGTGTTAAAGAACTTTAAGTTAATCTTTTTACATTGCTTATTGCTATTCAAAGTTACAAATTTACCAAGTTAATTTTAATGAACAAACACATGGGGTTTTCCAAAAACACATACAAGAATAATCAAAGAAATAGAAACTTGGTTTATTATTCCAGGACTCCGTATTAGAATAATGTGTCGCAGCTAATTGCAATGCATAGGTAACAAGAATGCTGCAAAATCATTGGCTGATAATAATGTCTATGATCGATTCATAATTTTTTTTAGATTTAGAATCATAAAAAACTACGTCTGATGTGTCATCATTTTTTAAAAAATCGGAGTTACCCATTCTGGTATATTGCCCTAAACTTTTGACTAATCATTGANTGTTTGAGTTCCATTTATCTGTTTAAGGTCTGCTTGGCTGTAGACCACAGATTCCATTCTGTTAGTAGTGACTCGAGTAACTGGATCAGTGATAATGATAAGAGTGGTTGACTATGCCATGTTGGAAATTGTAATTGGTGATTCAATTGTAAGCATCCCAGTTATCAGTTCAGATAATGGAACCATTTGCAACTTTCCTCTGAATGATTTGCATCAGTGTCTGGTGATTCCTTCTATTGAAGAAGGACAAAAATGGCCGCTGATCCTGAACATCATAGATTCCAAGAACCCACTTTTCTGGAATTAATAAATGGCCACGATGATATTTGCTGACAGCAATAGCACTCATTGATTTCGACAATACCATCTGGACCTCCATACTTCTGTGGGCAGATATCAGCTTTCATCAAGGCCATGGAGCAAACATCCCAACCAATACTACATCAATCCACGGCTGTAGATTTGCTGATTCCAAAGACATCGGCGGTTCATGCGAGTGCAACTTGCAAAATCCAGTACCAAATTACTGCAAAAACTACCTTAACTCCAACTTAGCCTTCACAAAACTAATGCCAGTGTGGGCAGAGAAGTGCGCTTGCATCTAGAATAACGCAAGAGGTAACCATCCAAGTCATTAGCACTCGAAATTGTAGACATCTGCCTACCAGCAGCATGACATCTATTTGTGACCGAGACCCTCATGCTTAGGAAACGAAATTGCTTCTTTATTGAAAGTTAAAAGTTTAACTACATGCCAATGTGACATAATTGAAAATGTTTAAAATTGCGGAAGAATTTAAACTTTGAAATGTACCCACCCAAATGTTAATATTCAACAAATGTTTGTGAATTTTTAAAAATCAAACATCTTTTACCGCGCTATTTAATATGTGTTAAAGAACTTTAAGTTAATCTTTTTACATTGCTTATTGCTATTCAAAGTTACAAATTTACCAAGTTAATTTTAATGAACAAACACATGGGGTTTTCCAAAAACACATACAAGAATAATCAAAGAAATAGAAACTTGGTTTATTATTCCAGGACTCCGTATTAGAATAATGTGTCGCAGCTAATTGCAATGCATAGGTAACAAGAATGCTGCAAAATCATTGGCTGATAATAATGTCTATGATCGATTCATAATTTTTTTTAGATTTAGAATCATAAAAAACTACGTCTGATGTGTCATCATTTTTTAAAAAATCGGAGTTACCCATTCTGGTATATTGCCCTAAACTTTTGACTAATCATTGAAATATTCAATGAAACTTCGCATATTTAAATTTTTAGGCTTTTGTAAGGGTATGCAAATGTTTCGCCCCCTTCAGTTTTGCCCCTCCGAAGTTTTGCTCCACTGTTGTTTTGCCCCATTCAATTTCGCCCCTTTAATGTTTTGCCCAACCCCCTCCCCCATATATTTTATAAAAAATATTGATTTAACGTAAGAGGACAAATATTTCTAGTTAGAAGTATTTGAAGCTCAAGATCGCAGTTTAATGGAAATTAATTTATTAGAAATTAAGGATTGGGATTCTGTGGGAAAACTTGATAGTGAATCCCTGAAATAAACAATTTTTAACATTAAAACAATAAAGAAACAAATAAAGGTTGTTTGGCCATGATCCAAAATGAATTCAACNAAAAAACTACGTCTGATGTGTCATCATTTTTTAAAAAATCGGAGTTACCCATTCTGGTATATTGCCCTAAACTTTTGACTAATCATTGAAATATTCAATGAAACTTCGCATATTTAAATTTTTAGGCTTTTGTAAGGGTATGCAAATGTTTCGCCCCCTTCAGTTTTGCCCCTCCGAAGTTTTGCTCCACTGTTGTTTTGCCCCATTCAATTTCGCCCCTTTAATGTTTTGCCCAACCCCCTCCCCCATATATTTTATAAAAAATATTGATTTAACGTAAGAGGACAAATATTTCTAGTAGTTTTTAATATTGTGTCAATACAAATAGAAAAGACCAGGGGACTGAGAATTTCCAATCGTGGTTCACATCAGTGATGGCAAGAAGGTTGTGGCAAACAACAACATCCGCAATTTTGATTTGATTGTATCTTTAAAACCTGCCTTCGACATTTAAAAATTAAATTTGTAGCTCATTGAACTTTTTATAGTTATATATATATAT
>CABFPE010000141.1:366454-395550 GCA_900660155.1 Hofstenia miamia | reverse complement strand
GTATTCCGAGCTGAGCCTTCTTTGATTTGAAATCCACAAGTTTCTCTTCTTGTTTTTTTATGTCTGTAATTGTCGACTTTCCAATGCCAAACTTATTTGAAATTTCGGCGTAACTGGTTTGCGTATGAAGAAGTTCACACACTTTCAGCTTCTCTTCAATTGTCAGCACTTTGCGTTTTCGATTTCCAGACATAGAAATAGCAACGCAAACTAAAGAGGTACACTTGATAATACAACACAGGGATTATGAACGCATGAATAATTACGTATGTAAAACAAACTTTATATGCACATCGATTAGTATTGCTGCCTCTCTCTGATTGGCTACATATTAGCCATTTATTCTGCCGAGTGGGTGAGAGAGAGAGTGAGTAACAGATGTGTTGCGAGAGGGAAAGAAAAGGCAAGGCGCAGTGTCGTTATAATGTACATAACATACATATACGTCTGTTTCTTGTCTTTAAACTAGTTGTGTTCGGATAATCGGGGTTCGGAAAATTGATCGACGGATAATCGAGGATGTACTGTATTTGGAAAAATAATTCTATTTCTAAAATGTTTTATGCTTTTTTTGCTAAATAACAAGAACATAATTTATTGAAGATTTTGGCTGCCACAGTCACAAAAAAATTATTTGCTTGCATTTATTACAGTTGCCCCTTGCTTTATTTCGGCATTTTTTAGTTCTGCTTACTTAGCATTTGTGGTTCCATTCCATATTGAGTTGCTTTACGTATTTTGCACTTGAGAACATGAATGATCCAATGAGGTTTTGGTAAATTTGGATTATGTAATCTTTGCTGGAAACTGTTGAATGCAATATACTCCTATAGTAAATCTATGAATGCATTCTCCCCGGGCTCACATTCATTAGACGAGTTTTCATTGGAAAAAGGATAGTTTTCCTAATAAAAATCAGAATCATTTAAATTCTTATCTTCAGAATCGAGATTAGCAAAAAGCAAAGAATAAACCCCTTCACTCCACCCTCTGTGGGGCGGTTAAGTCATTAGTACTACAGTGTAATCTTGTTTGCAAATATTTCTCAAATGGACAGGATTGGTGATTGAAATATGAATCTGAAGATTGATCCAATCCTTTACATAAATTATAATGTGTAGGTAAAATTGACGCACTGGGGCGTTTGATGATATTCCTGAAAAATATAAACAAAAAATGATAGAGTTTATAAAAAATATTGCTCAATTCAATAGGTCAAAAAGGGAATAAAGTCAGCCAATTTGTATTAACCATTCAAAGGACTTGTTAAATGAGATTTATATGAATGTTGCAAGTAACCAATTTTGACTGATTTGGGCGTTCTAGTGCTAAGAACTAATTTTGGCGCCACTGATTATGATCCTAAATGTTTAGCTTGCATCAGTTACCTTTACCTCATAAAATAGTAGAACTCCAGTGTAAAGCATATAATCATTATAGTTTTGACATTCACAATTGCTTTTTAGTTAAGAATTGGAAATAGATATTTAACAAGTAAGTTTTGAAATAAAATAATTCCTCATAAATACTTTGCTTTTGCGATTTTGTTGTTCGAATATTGACATGCTCTTTATGTTGTGATTAACAGAATTCATCATCATAATACAGATAAACTTATGTTGATTCAATAGATTTATTATCATGCTTTATTTACTTTTCAGTTTCAAGAATCGAATTTTGTTTGCACAAGCTTTGCGGAAGCTAGTTATAAAGATATCAAACTTCAGTAAATATCTGTTTGCATCAGCAATTCATTTATATTTTCGGCGGTTGATTATTTATTTAATAGACACTTCTATCTTCAATGGTTGTCAGCAGCAATTGTGAGTTTCAATATTTCAGTTCTTTAAAGGAAAATATAATGAATATTGTGCTTTGATAGACTGACCCGATTTATTATATTAATCTGTTCAGGTTTTAACCGGATTTTATCTGTATATAAAACAGAAAGTTGCAGCCGTTCAATAAAGAAAACCATCTAAAAAGACAGATTTTCTTATCTAACCAATTATGCGAAACATGGTGTGGTGCAAATGTCAATTTTTTCACATTTAAAAAACTTTAGTCCTGAAACATTAATTATTTTGTATTTATTAAGTTCTAGTGATTTTCTATTGTGATTGTACTATATAATTATTCACCAGACTTTTCAACGAGCCGAGCCGTGCTTGAGCAGAGTATTGGATATACAACGAGCTCAAAACGAGCAAACCAAATTTATACTGCTGCTTGTTAATTTGATTATGCAGATTTTTCTTATTGTTTCATTCAATATTCCTTACTTATAATCGTATTTTAGAAATGTTTATTAAATAACAGGAAGAGCAATTGAAAAAATTCTGAAAGCACAATATTTTAAAAAAAAATACCGAGCTGAAACGAGCCGCATTGAAAGATTTTCTGTGGCGAGCCGGGGCGAACTTACTCAAAATTTAAACGAGCCGAGCTTTGAAATTACGTCTCGTTGACAAATCTGACCAGACTGAGCTGTCCGGCCCTAAATATTTGGTGTCGTTTTCTTAAGCAGTATAAATTAATGGAAGAATAATTTAAGACATAAAACAAATTCAAGTTTTGAAATTGGGAAATTTAATGTACAAAATTGATATTTCTGTGATCAGAGAGTAGTGTGAATTCACTTTGTCTGGCCAAAACAAATGACTACCTAGACTGTGGGTGAGATTTATTAATACTAAGTCTCTTTCTGAAACACTTCAACATAAATATATTTTTTCTCTGCAATTCTCCGGAAATTTCACGGGTGCTCCAATTTTGCGTGCCAAACATTTTCTGTTAATTGCTTAGAATGGAAATTGTTGCTCTAGGCACACCCTCATAATGTCATTTATCAATTTTCCTGTGAGCTTATAACTTCCCTAGAGCTGTACAATTCTTTTTCTCAATGAGATTTCTGTTCTGATGAAAAATATATATGCACCATGAACACTACGCTCGAATTATTAAAATCTAGAAAACCCTCAAGTTTATTAAATACACTTTACATAGCATGGATATTCAGAAAACATTCCAGATTTTTCGTCATCACCCATTAGCAATGTGATGTTCAATAAATCGTATTGTGCAAGCAGTAGAGGGCATGTAACTGAGTCTTTAATGATACAAGTCCTTTGAAGCTCAATTTCTTTAGCGCTTGATTTGAATACATTGTTTGGCGGTTTGAATTATTTGAGATTAACGAAATTTTAACCGCCCCAGCGTCTCAAACATTTAATTGATGCATTGAACAGTGATATTGTAAGCATTCCTGCGTTTTAACAAATTTTACATTTGCACCTACTAATTTGATAGAGGGTAAAGAATGCCATATTCTTGTTTCAGTGGTGTTGAAAGCTCGAGCTCAATTGAACTATCTTAAGAAGGATGTTGGCAATGTTTTTCTTGGAATTCGCAATTCATTATTGGAATTTGATTGATTTTCACTTCTTATCTAATCATATATGTCAATGATAGTGACTGAATTTTCGTACCCAAAACAAATGACTACCAAGAGCGTGGCGTGGTGAATATACGCATGTTGTTCTCTATTCTATCTGTAGTTTCATCAAATGCTATGGACCAAAAACTGGGACTCTTAATTATATTTTCTTGCGCTAAGTTATCCTTGGCGTTATTCATTTGCTCTGCATTGAAAATTATTGGTATCGTAGCAGAGATTTTCTGTAATTATCTCTACTAGGTATAAGATACCTGAACAAAGCAAGGAAATTTTCGTTATTTTCTTTGGATGTCTATACCAATTTCACCATTTTAATCCAAAGTTAAATATTCTAACTAACATATTGCACATAAAATTATAGTGTCAACAATCTGTGCTAAATGAGCTCGATTTTCGTCTATTTTTATGAGATTGAATTGCTAACTGTGTACATATTTATATTGAAATTAGTTAATGCTATGATTAAAATCATAGGCTATTATATTCTGTGCTTTTCCGAACAATGATTAATTGTCAGCAATTGTTTAATAATTGAGTTATTCCTAAGTTTCACAATTTTGTTTCGAAATGTGTTTGTGTTGCTAAAAGTTCTGAGATTTAGTGTTTTTTTGTTTTAGAATATGAATGAAAATAAAGAAAACATTGAGAATCATGAAGAACTCCAGTATCTAAATTTGATTCGCTCCATTCTTGATTTTGGAGATAAACGGCTTGATCGAACAGGTGTTGGCACTATTTCCTTATTTGGCGCTCAGTGTAGATACAGTCTGCGAGACAACAATTTCCCGCTGCTCACAACTAAGCAAGTTTTTATTAGAGGTATTGCAGAGGTATTTCTTCTCTTATTTTTGAGATATTATTTCTATTTTAGGAATTATTTTGGTTTATTCGGGGTTCGACTAATGCCAAGGATTTGTCAGCTAAGAATGTAAAGATTTGGGAGGCTAATGGTTCGCGGGAATTTCTAGATAGTATTGGATTATCACATAGAGAGGAAGGCGATCTTGGACCAGTTTATGGTTTTCAATGGAGACATTTTGGCGCAGAATATGAAAATATGCATGCGGACTATTCGAATAAAGGGTAATTTTTATATTAGAGATTTCATAAGTCATTAAAAATCTTCCTTTCGAAACCGTTATGGATTTTGTTGAGTAAACTTGGATTATGGACCACCTGCATTTGCAAAACTGGGATTATACATTTAGGAATTGTTGTCTAAATTACTAAGGTAAAAATTAAGTTCAGTCATTTAACATTGAATGAAAGGCATAAGCTCTTGTTTCACTGCATGGTTTGTTGCCTCAGGTTATATAGAAATTAACAGCCTTTGGTCACCTATTTTTTGCTTGCTTAGGATCGATCAATTGTCTACTGTTATTAAGCAAATACAAACTGATCGATACAGTCGAAGAATCATTTTGTGTGCTTGGAATCCTTCTGATCTTTCTAAAATGGCTCTCCCACCATGCCATTGTTTTGTGCAGTTCTATGTCAACTCCAAGGACGAGCTTTCCTGTCTCCTCTACCAAAGATCAGGTGACATGGGTTTGGGTGTGCCTTTCAACATCGCTAGCTACGCACTTCTCACTATTATGTTAGCGCATGTTTGCAAACTTAAGTAAGTTGGTTTCTGATGTTCTTTACTGAAATTTGTTCAGATATTCTGAAATAATGTTGTTAAGATATTCTTTAACGCAATTGTTAGTAGTTATGTATCAAGTTGGGTACGCTTGTTCACATTTCCAACATGTAATTGATGGAATTTGGTCATTGAATTTATCAATTATGGTGAAAACTTCCAACAAATCTGTTGTTGAGTTTACACCATTTTTCATTTTTGTGTTAAAAATTGAGTTATTCATATATACGAGGATTGATCAAAAAGTAATGACAGTAGTATCATAAAATATAAAATTGACAGAAAATATCATTTATTTTGATTGAATTCCTTCAAAATATTTTCCCCTTACTTCCAAACAACGTTACATCCTCATCCGCCATTTATCAAAGCAGCTGTGGCACTCTGAGGTCTACTCCTCAGCTCTGAATGGACAGATTTGGCCAAATCTTGAATCCTGTTAAAATCTTGGATTGGACCCTGGGGAACAACCAAAAATCGCAAGGAGCCAAGTCAGGGGAGTAGGGTAGGTAAAGTTATTTTCTTCTAAATATTGAGTCGTAAGCCACGCTTTATATGCACCAGCGTTGTCATGATGGATCAGAATTCGAGCAATACATTTTTTGTATTGTACTTTACTGTTATAGCACTACATTACTGGCTTTATATCTACACACAATGGACCACTTGTATTGAAGAAAATTGTGAATTTGAGGACGAGGCCCATCTTCACTTAACCAAACCATATTCGATTGCTTATTCGTATTTGTGAACAAAGATATCCAGCATTCATCACCAGTGGCAACATCTCACAACCTTTTGTGACAATTTGGATCGAAAGTTTGAAGCCACTTCTTGCAAACCCTAATTCTTTCCTTTTTCTCGTCTTGTTTAAAGATGAGGGATCTAGCTTGCACATTTTTTGAGAGTTTTAATTCATTATGAACAATGCAGTGTGAGCTTCCATAACTAACTCCAAGCTCTAGAGAAAGGAAACCAACGGTAACAGTAGGATCTTCATCTATAATGCCCCTTGCACGAGCAGAAATTATCTTGGTCACAGATTAATTTGGCCTTCCGGGGCGTGGGGCAACTTGGAGATCTGTGCATCCCGAATCAAAATTTCAAATACATCTTGAAATTGTTTCCAATGAAGGAGAAGAGTCGTGGATAAATCTCTAAAAATTCTTATTTCTGTAGCTTTTTTGTGAAGTTTCCATCTGGTGAAAACAAAAAATTAACACCCTTCTTTCGAAACCCTTTGTCACAATCACTAATCAATAAGTCGCAAATGAAGAGTAAAACAAACCAAAATAGGAATGAGCACATAAAATAGAATGGCAATTCCAAATTTACTCCCGCAATTTTAATTGCGCAACCACATAGTTGCCAAATTGCACCTTTTGATCACCCCTCATATATGGATGTTTTATAAGTAATTACTAAGAGTTTTGTGAGTCTCTCATTCCTAAAGCGTTAAATTTCATATTTTGACTTAAAGTAAAATATATAAATTGGTTTTTGCATGGATTCAAACAATCAAACACTTATGAATATTCTTAATTTTTTGCATTAATGAGATTTATTGGAGCCTAAACTGTTTTTACAGAATTCTGAAGTTACTATTTTCGAGATAGTTGAATATTTTGTTAGTAAAATTGCAGTTGCATATATGATCAGTAACCTATAGCATCAAATTTCAACAAATTATCTACCTATGTCAGCATCAACTGGTTGCTCATCAATGAAGGTAAAACTGTATTTTGTACTTAGAATCCACTAAATATAACTACGACGTTTCAGATTCCTATTTTTATTTTTGAAAAGCGCATTGAAATTTATCTTAAGCAAACGTATATTTGAGGTCAATCATGACTGCGATACAAATTCTACAATAATGGTTATTCAACAACTCGTAGTTGAAATCACTTAGTAATTTGTCCTTAGTAGGCTGGTAGAATTATTGTATAGAATTTTTGGTTTTGTATGTATTTGTATGTATGTTTGTATATTTTTGCGCTATTCGGATAAATTAACTGTTTCTAATTGCCAATATTTATCTGAATACAGAATATCTTATCTTTGTTATTTATATAATGAATTGATTAGTGAAAATCTCACTGTCCTAACGAGAAATTCGCTAATCAATTCATTGAATAATTTAAAATGAATTATTTTTGGCTTGTTCTGAAAATAAAGACCTAAGTTATTGTAACAGTAATGAACAGTACAAAATTGGCATACTCTTAAATATTTTCAACTTAAAATTGATTATTGAAACTAGAGTTGTAAATTTGGGACCAGTTTATACAATCCCGGGATCGGGATTTCAGACTTATAGTCCCGGGATTGAGCAAATAATTAAAAAAAGTAGTATGAAAAGAACAAAAACCTCTTTATTTCTTGTAATATTGACGCAGAAATATGAGAACAAAAACCTCTTTATTTTGTAATATTGACGCAGAAATATGAGAGCATCTAGAGTGTCATCATTCATTTGGCTCCTGATTTTGTTAGCAAAATATCCAAGGGCAGAAAAGGCCCTTTCGGCCTCAACTGATGTGGGCTTAATAGTTTTAAGAGCAGTAAACAACCTTTCAAGATTTTCAGGCCTTCTTTTGCTTGTCTCGTACAACAACATCTCTTTTTGGACCACACGAGAGCTCAGGTCAGTGTTTTTGGTATCTTCTGTTTCGTCATCTTCCACAAAAGCATGAAGCTCCTGAGCTAAAGTCATTGGCTTTTCTTGGTCAAGTACTTCCATGGCACCGGCAACCTTAATGTCTTCAGGGTTGTCTTCATTGCCATCATAACGAAGAAATAGTCTTTGCAAGATATTGGTGGCCAGAGCAGCAATTTTGGGACGTTTAACTTTGTGTCCAAATTGATCTTGAGGTTGATCAAGGTAAGAAGCATTCTTCAAATATTTCAAAAGATGGACAAGTTCAGCATTGCGGCGTTCCTCAATTCGAGCTTCAAACTTGTTCTTCAAGTCCTGGCCGATTTTAGTTCCTTGCTCACAAAGCTTTTTCAACGTAAATGCAATTACTTTTTCTGCCAAAAGAATATCTGCATCCTCACTGGAGAGTGCTTCCACAGCAACTTTGATAGGAGCCAGAGCATCACACAGTTGTTTAATAATCATCATGTCATCCTCAGTCAATTCAAACTGAATGTCCAGCTGAACTAAAGCCATTTTTATCTCTTTTCTAAGTTCATAAAACCTCTCTAGCATGGATAGCAAACTGTTCCACCTGGTCTTGCAATCCAGCTGTAGCTTCTTTTCTTTGCCTAAGGTCTCCAGGACAAATGGCTGAAGAGCATCATCATTTTTCACAGGGGATCTTCGGAATATTTTCACAATTTTTCGAACTTTCTCGACTATGAACTGAATGTTCGGAGACAAAGTCGGAGCTCTGTCAACCTCTTCAGCCTGTTTTTCATCATCTGTTCCTTCCTCAGCACTGCCACTGTCAGAGTCAAGGTCATCACTGAATGCTGCACTTGGTTGTCTTTTATACAAGACATCACAAATGGCCAAATGGATCGCATGAGCATAGCAGATCACATGGAGTGGACTTGTTTCTTTTCCAAACTTCACCATCAAACTGGCACCATCAGTGATCATAGAAACAATATCTGTATTCAGGTCAAGGCCAAAGCAATTTAGTCGATCCTCAACCAACCTGATTGCTTTTTTTGTAGCCACGCTGCCATGAATGCGGAGCAATCCTAGTGAATGAAACCTCCTTGAAAATGGCAGTTTATGGTCATATAACGTCGACTCCTTGCAGATGTCGACTCGTCAAACGTGATAGAAAAACTACCATTGTTCAGTTTGATTTCATCAAGCTCTTCCTTGACCAACTTCTTGACATTTTCAAAGTTCTTCATCACCAGATTACGAACATGTTGGTGTGATTTGGGCAGGACATAACCATCAGCCTTAAATGCTCGTTGCAGCCTCTCACTTCTGGCAATTTGATTGAATGTGAGGCCATCCACAGCAGTTAGCTGGCTCAGTATTTCTTCCAGGCTGGGTTTTTTTGACTTGAAGAATGAATCAATTTTCCTGATTTTGGGTTTTGGCCGATCCTCAACGTCCAGGCAAGACTTCACTTCAATCTTGTGCTTTGACTTCAAGTGAATTATGAGTCCCTTTGTGCTGGACCCAGAAGCTTTTAAAATTGTTTGACACAATTTACACTTTGCTTTTTCTGTGCTTTTGCAGAATGAAAAATGCTGCCACACCTCTGACTTTCTTTTAGCACCGACTTCTTCAAAGTTCGACATTAGGGTTGTAAAATTGTAAAAATTGCTATGACAACAGGATAAGTAATGATTCGTAGCACTGAATCGCAGTAAATAGACAGTAAATGAACGAAGAATATGCACTGAAGATGCACGTAATTCCTGAAGTCGTAAATCGCGCACCGCTGCCAACAGAATGATGATGTATTCTCACAGACTGTTATTGGTAACGTAGAGCGTCAATGTAAATCATTCGTTTCGCAAGATGGCGTCAGACCGAATATTTCAAAAAGTATATCGAAACACAATTATTACAAAGGCGCATTTGAGTATACAAAACAAGCATACTACTTTCAACTTGGAGAGCAGTATTATGTAAAACCTAATTCTGTACTTTAGAATTGTAACATTACAATCGTTCTCACTTCCGTAGGTTGACATAAAAACGGTCAATCAGTAGTATAGTAAATTTAAAAAGTCCCGGGATTTCTAGACATATAATCCCGGGATCGGGATTGGAAAAAATGCCCCAAATCCCGGGATTTCGGGATCGGGATTTCCCGGGATTACAACCCTAATTGAAACTTTGCCGACTAGAATTACATCTTTGAGTAATATTGTGGTTTCTGAAACAAATAATGCTTTTTGTTATTCTTATTCATCCGCATGTCGTTTTTCTGACCATTGCATTACGTTTGCCGAGTTTTGTAGTCTACTCTGCAACAAATTTTACTACAATGTTGACAAATTCTTTAGAAATTTTATCTCAACAAATTTTGTCCAGGAAGAAATTTGATTAATTCAATTTCCAAAAGCAATTCAACAAAACTCCACATAATAAACCTTGTATGACTATATTGTAAAGCATTGATTTGTGACAAAAATATCACATTTAGAAATCTTAAAAATGTACAAGCTCAAAATAATTTTGCTACAGATAAAAAGGCTAAAAATGTCTCTAACTATAGACAATTTCAAGTATTTAGGCGTAAATTTTGACTCGAAGCTAATATTTGAATGTCACAATACAATAGCCCGAAAATTGACTATAAATATAAGAAGTATGTTAATGATAGTAATACAATTACCAGCTTGTGTCATAATTCAATTTTTCCATTCTTTTCTTATGAATCAGCTCAGTTATGCAAATATTGTATTCACTGATCTAAAAAAAATGGTTTTTATAAAAAAATCGATATCCAATTAAAAATGGGCCAAAATATTTCAAAGGAAAATTCTTCCTGAATTAGACAACTTTATTTCTAATATCATTTTCCCAAGATAGCAAATAATATTTAACACGTTAAAATTTTGTAAGCTCATCAATAAATTACGAATGATGATATTTTATTCATTAGCAAAATTCCAAATCAAAACACTTTCCCTGCTAAATATAGAAAAAAGTTTTGAAGCATCATTCATTAATACCCTATTCAAACTTGGAATTTTCTACATAAAGACATAAAGAACATTGAAGAACTGCAGGCTTTTAAGAAGCAGATTAAAATTTTCCTTAAGCAAGTATATCTCTGGTAAAGCATGACTAGGATACAAATTCTACAATAATGATATGTGTAACATCTCGTTCTTGAAATCCTTATAGCAATTTGTCCCTAGCCTGGTAGAGTTATTGTATATGTATATTGTTTTATTGTACAGGATGTCCATAAAGACTGGACACAATTATATTTCTTAATCAATTTTGCCACTGTCTAATAAGTGAACTTTTTCCCGGATGAAGTACATTAGAGTTTTCAATTCCTCTGCTATCATTCTTTATAAACATCCATCGGGTATGGATGCAAATAGATGTAGATATATTGAAAAATAACTAATTTTCCTGTGTTCAGACTTTACGGACAGCCTGTATTGTATGTATTTGAATATATCTATATTTGATGCTATTCAGATAAATTACCAGTTGTTAATATTTATCAGAACAAAGAATATCATATCTGATCTTATCATTAAAGAAGTACATGGAGCAAAAATATTTATCGGGAAATTAAACATACTATGACACTATGAGATTCGTTTTAAAATTGGTTCATGAACGTTTTCGTGGAACTTGCTTTCTGTTCCCAACTAAATTTTACGTTTAGACTATGATTTTTAAATTTTCAATTTAGAATTTTTTCTAAACTAAATTTATTATAATTCAATTTAGGCCAGGTGAATTTGTCCACACATTGGGTGATGCACATGTTTACCTCAATCACATTGATGCTTTGAAAGTTCAACTTGAAAGGGAGCCCAGGCCTTTTCCCAAGATGTTCATCAAACGAAATGTTGAAAACATTGAAGATTTTAAATATGATGATTTCCAATTGACTGATTACCATCCTTATCCAAGAATCAAAATGGAAATGGCCTTATAGCATTCTCATTTTGTAGTCTATTTTTTATTGTGCTTGTTGAATTTATATTTTATGTAGTTTTGAGTTGTAGAAAAAAAATTTCGAATTTGTCAAATTAAAATTTGCCAATAATGTTCCAGTGAGTAGGGCTATTTTATGTTCGAGTGGGTCAGTCACTTAAAATTCGAGTCGGATTTCGAATTTTGAGTCTCTTGTTTAGCCGATTAATAAAATAATTTTGAGATCATCATTAAATATCCAAATGTTTTCCAACAATGAAAATTATATTCTAGCATCACATTTGTAATTGACTAAATGTGTAATTAATTATTGTTGCATGTAGGTTTAGCATTAAACAATCAATGCTGATGTTATTTAATTTATAAAATGAATATCAAATATCACTTGAATATATTGTGCAGTTTGATTACCAACTTAGAATCGCGACCTTTGCTGATGAAGTTTTAACTTTTTGGGAAGACTAGAAAATGAAAGTCTGTTAAAAAATCAACACAATCCAGTGAGGAGGGAGATGCTACCAACGCAATATTAAATAATTCTAACATCTTGATATAAGTAATGATCATTCGTTGGAAAATACGGCTCAACCTGATAAACTGAAGAAATTTTTTGTGGAAAAGTTGCTTCTGGTATTAATACTATAAGCCATGTTATAAACTAACACAGAAAATGGAATTATGCAACTTCTCTATTTATTTGGTATTTAATCATTTTAATTATGGTAGTATTTTATTTTCAAACATACAGTACGCAAAGAACTAATTAAGAAAGGAAGCTCAACATGAATGCTTAATTAATGTTTGTAAGTTTATTAGTGCTTTGAAAAGATGTATTTATAATTCACTAAATATTTTAAAATTGTGAAATTCAAGAATTTTCAAACAAGTTCAACGAAAAATTATAGATTTGCCAAGTATAAATCTACAATTAAATGAAATTATTTTATGAATAATGCAATAATACAAAGGAATGAATTCCTTCAAGAAATCATTTGTATCAAAAATTGAATATGCTTTTGCAAACGTGTTAGTGAGTTATAATATTAAAACAAGTTCATCTGTAGAAAATTATGGATAGGTAACAAATTTTATAATCATTATACTGCAAGCCAATAATATCCGTAGCATAGAAAGAAAAATTTCTTAGACATATTGAGAATATTTTAAATTTTCTACATTTTAGACGCTGTTTAGAGGTTTATCAGTTTTTAAAATTGGAAATAAAATTTCTAACTATAGAATCCGTTTTTAAACGTCATATGCAGTTTATAAATTTCTATATTAACTAAAGTGAATGCGAATGTTAAATGCATTATACTAATGTGAATACCCAGATGGTGAATTTATTAAACAAACATTTTTACAACACAATCTAAAACTATTTTGATTTTTAGAATGAAACAAAACCTTGGAACGATATATTATATTGATTTTGAATAAAATCGGGTGTAATTAATTATATAAATAACATTCGACTTTTCGGACATTTTTGTTGGTTTTAATTTCAGATGCATTTAATTTATTTATCGTCCTTGGTGTATCACTTCTTGTTCAACTTAAATGTGTTCAAAATTATTCAAATATTTTCTTTTTCTATATATTATTTTATCCATTCGTTTTGTTAATGTATTTCTTTATAAAATTAGTTGGATATTCGTTACTCACTAGATTCGATTTTAATTTATTTATTTATGATTTCATAAAATCTTGAAACAAAAAATTTGAGGTATTGTTCCTTTAATTAGTGATATTTTGTAAGCTACAAATGATTTTGAATTGAAATTTAAAACTGAACCTATATCATTTGGCTTAACTGTAATTGATTTGATTTATATCAATTCTGCATCTTTATTTACTGAGCAAATATATTGTCTGCAATCCGGCATTATTTGATGTATATTGTTTTCCAATAAAGGCTAAATAGATATTAGCTAGGGTTAGGAAATTCTCCTCTAAATTCCATTAGTGGATTTGTTGCTTCTTTATTTATATAGTAAATCGTTATATTTGGTTTTAATAATTCTATCTATTGCTTTTTCTAGAGTGACATTTGCGTATAAGCTTTTAATGTTATACCAGAAATATATTTTTGCTTACCAGAAATAGATTCCATTTTTAAATTCTTTTAGTAGTGACATTAATGATTTCTTTAGAAGATTTTATTTTAATAGGCACATGTAGAAAGTTTTTCTCTTGAATTCTGTTCCTGTGTAAATACCGGCATTTCAATCATATTAAAAATAGATACGTTTTTGATTAATTAGAAGAGCAGGCCAACGACTTCTTCTGATTCTAAGAAAAAATAAATTGTGAAATTATGTACTTCCTGCAAATCCCCAGTATCATGTGGTTTATACGACAAATGCAACCGTTACACTTTGAACACTAATATTGGTAGCATGTGCTCCTCAGAATATAGTCCTGTAAAGGAATATGTAGTTGGAAAATTTTAAAAGAAAAGTGGAAAATTATCAAAGTTACAATATTCCAATGAAATGGACAACATCCTTTGCATTAAAGTTTCTCCTGATCATCTTAGTCAGCTACAGACATGCCTTGGACCTTCAAACACTTCTATGAAGCGATTAGTCATTCCATTCATAAGAAGTATTACTTGAAAGAAGGATGTGCATACCCGTACTTATGGTACGATTTTCCAAAATCTGATTTTGGCAATGATAAAACAAAATTTTATCCCTTTCGCACGCTAGGATCAATAAGAAAACAAGCACAAGCTTTTCAAAGCCAGAAAGCTAGTGATGCAAAGCCGTCCAAGAGCTGCGTCTATGAGCCTCTGATATCGGGCTAAAATCAAGAAATTTTAATTCAAAATATTCCTCCTCCTAAACTCCATCTTACCTTGAGGGTAACCAACAAAATATTTAAGGAGTTGCATGCCAGGTCGTCCAAAGTTGCCGATGAGTAGATTCATCAACGGGATATCACGCGGCCGAAAATCCACTCAGAAGAATTTATGGGTAATATGTGTAAAAGACTACTTACGAATACCCATGTTCTCTACGATGTCATACTTAGCCTCGGGGAAAAGGGTCTTCTCGCTTACGTTGATGCCTTAAAGTCGTTTGATCTAGTAAGGGTATCGCGCTTTGGTGGCTAACTTTATACCGGATATGAAAGTGCTTTTCATGACATCTGTAAGTCTTATCGTAAATCGAACTTAAGTATCACAGCCGCAGCCCACGTTATCTTTTCCCATATTGTCCAATGCTGTTAGTTCAAGAACTTTTCACTTGATGCTTTCAGTGAATAAATGAGCCAAAATGTTGATTCGGATTTTAAAAGATTTTAGGTAAATTGCGGTAAAGTTGATAAGCAATATTAAAAATTCGCGAAAAACTTTTTAGCATCCGTGATTTGTTTAACAGAAGACATGTAGGATTTACATCTGGTTGTCATTGAAATTTATTGATTTATTACATTGTATTCAATATTCAAATCATATTTTGATTTCTAATTGATTGATTTGCTTGTTAATTTGTGTTAATGTATGCAATATATTATTGTTTCAACAATACGAGTACAAGTAATAAGAAATAAGGGAAAATTACTTTAAAGCTGATATTTATTTTATGTCGGAAAGACTATAGTTACTGTTACTTTTCATTTAATTATTAGATCATATTACCATAGAAATTATTTCTTCAAGAATAATATTAGAGATAATATGATATATCAATAGGTTTTCAAATTTATTTGGTTTAAGTATATATGCTACTTTTATATTTATTAATATTTATTTATTTATTCATTTATCCTTCATTTTTTTGTGTTTACGCTTTCTAATATATAGACTATAATTTATTTTATTAAATGAAATTTCATATGAAATATAATATCTTTCTATCTAAATCGTTAGGTGCAGGATTATGTTAAAAATCATATAATTGTATTATTTTTATTGATTATATTTTTTATTTAATTTGTTCATACATTTATAATGTTATAATATAATTTTCTTTATGACAATGTATTATGATATTATAATCTACCGCAATTGATACTATGGCTCTAAACCTGACCAATTCCAAAATATTGAATGCTCAGTTCTGATTGGCTGATCAAAAAATCAATAATCAGTTTTTACCAAAAAGCTACGATTTGATTTTAGCTATTATTAGAAATGAAATTTGTGGGGTCCAAGTATTTCAAAAGGCCATTGTTTTAAGAGGTAGGATTTTTTAAGAATAAAAGTCTCTTACCGCCGGGTGTGCCTGGAAGAGTTGTACAAAGGTTAAGATGCTCTTGATAACACTACTTAATGAGATTTTGGTCCAGATTTCACAGATTAGACATGAATTGTTTGTACTCTAACCTCTATATTTTGATAATAGAAGTGTAGCATTCCCCACTGTAAAACTACTGACAATTGCTGGAAAAAATATGTAGAAACCGTATTCAGATCGAAAGAGGCACTTCTGGCAGAAGACATAAAAGACAACTTGGAGAATATTTTGATAGCGATTGGTGACTATCCTTCTAGAGCTTCCAGTGATAGTGGTATGGAGGACATATCAGCAGCTGAACATGATTCCGCGTATTTTAAAGGGGTTCAAATAAAGCAAGTGGAGTCCTCTAAATACCCAGGAATTATTTTTGATTCACACTTAAATTTTGAAAAACTTTTCTAAATACAGCTATAAATATATATAGTGAATTACCAAAATACATCAAACAAATAAATACTTTAAAAAAATTAAGATTGATTTTAAAAATACTTTTGCACCTTTAATATAAAAAGACTGAAATGGCGAGGTTAGAAATTTTATAGAAACTAACATCGCATTAATCCAAGTTAATTACATTATTATTTGTAAATATTTCTTGTTTTGCTTAATTTTATTTTGTTTGTATTTCTTTTCTTGACGCTTTCAGAATTGTTATCAGTATTCTTAATTGTTCAAACAATTTCTGAATATAGACATTTTTTCTTCTTCTTTTCTTCTATAGATTCCACTGCAAAGTCCATTGTTGTGGTATTACTAAAAAGGCAAGATGCGTCTGCATACTCGATAAAATTGTAATTAGTTATAGAATGCCTGTTGTTTACATACATACTAAAAAGAAAATGACATAGAAGCTTTCCTTGAGGCATCTTATTGTAAATCGGTAATTATTTTGGAAAATTATCATTCAATTTAACTCTCTGGAATCTTTGATTTAGATAACTAGTTATCAATCACTTATTACTACAAGAAAATCGTAAGTAATATAGTTTTTAATTAGTATGTTATGATTGATAGAATCAAAGCAATTTGAAAAATCTATGCAGGCTATGGCTACAAATTCATTAGAATCCAATGATGCTCTCCATTTTTCAATTGCATTTATTAGTGCAACAGGTTTTGATTTTTTTTTATTATAATCTTTCGAATATTTTTCTTATTGGACAAGTAATTGCGATTTTATGGTATAGTTAGTGCCAAATGATGGATCGTTTTTCAAAAAAGTGAAGTAATTTGAGCAAACAAATATGGTGGAAATACTATCTGCAAAAGGATGCAATATTTTTAAAATTCTTTTCAAGATAGACGAAATTATCATGGGAAAAATTGTTTTCATTGAATAGTACTTTTCGAATTACTCACAGATTTTCAATGAATTGATAAATTCTAAGCTTTATTAAGAGTTTAAAATAAATTCGATATTTATTAATGCACAATTTTGTGTACAAAATGCATGTGATTTTGTAGGTTGGCTTATAAATAAATGCACAAAGCATTCAAATTTATCTGAATATTTCAAAATGGTTATTATAAATCGTTTTCAAAAAATGGGATCCTGAAGATTGTATAAAATTATTGCCGAATTTCTGCAACATTTTTAATTAATACGGTAATCGAATATTTACTAGCCAATTAAATCAATGGGCAGAAATAGTTTTTCAAGAAATAGAAAATTTAGAAAATCAAAGATGGAGGTTTTTTACATCTTATTCGAAAAAAACTCACTGAAACGAGTTAAATGAAATCATTACCATCCAAGCTTAAAATTCGGATGCTGATTGGATATGAAATCAATTGGTAAAGATATTGCGTTTAAAGCTTTGATGATAACAATGAATGTTCTTCGACTAACCCATTAATGGAAAAATAAATAGTGTATCTATGAACATTGAAAAGTACGCTTAACTGTGATGCTATTGTAATGTAAAACCTTGCTCATTAATTGATTCTGGGTAATGTCTGCACGATGCAAAACCTTGCTATTCAAAGTCTACCTATTATGGATTTCGATACAATATAATTTATATTATGCTAGTATTATATTAATATAAAATTTTAGTTTTAATACTATTTTAGTATTTTGGAAAAATGTTTTAAAAATTAAACAGTATCTCTCGGCATTTACAATTATCGCAAATGAATTTTAGGATAAAATGAAGCCTGCGGTTATGCAAAACTATGGTCAATTAAACAGTATAGGTACGAGATTCCTGTTGCAAAAAGAGAAAACAGGTGCTTTAAATACCATAGATTAGAATAGAATAGAATTTCTTACTAAGTGTATTACATTGACATAATTAAGTACGTCAGCAGAAGCTATTAATACTACACTTAATGCGTGAATAATAACATAAAATACTAAAAACAATAAAGCAACAACAAGAACATGTACACAAAATTTACAGTTTACTCAGTTTATTGCTAGTTATATTTTAATTAATGATATTTTTTAAAAACTGAAATCCTTTCCATTGCGTAAAACAGATTTTAGTGATATTTTGCTTATGTAGATAGTAATTGATTTGACTTTTAAATTTTCTGCGACTCATGATTCACTTTATTTCAATTGGTAAGTTATTCCATAGTTCAATTGTTGAGTTTAAGAGTGAATTTTTAAGAAAATGTTTTTTAAACTGCATTTTTCTGAATTTAGAAGTCCTCGAATTATACGGGGAATTGTAGTTTACTGTAGGACAAACCCTGATTTGAAATATCTCAAAATTTTATTAATGAAACGCATCTTACGAAATATGAAGCAATGCCATGATTATAGAATATGAACTTTTGACGCTCATAGTCGAGTAATTATCACTATGAATGTTTACGCCCATTTAATTTGTGAGTCGATTTTATTTATTAATGTCATTAAATAAAACATTACAGTATGTATAATGACTTCATGCTAGAGAGTTAACCAACATTTATTTCATTTTTGGAATTTACAAAATTTCCTACATTGGCTATAATTTAATTCCCTTTGCCATTTTGCATAACACTATGCGTATGTAATTTAAATAGTTCAATTTATTATCGATTATTATTCCAAGATATTTGAAGGATTCGGCTTGAGTAATTTTTGATTCGAAAATTTTAAAATATGTCATTGTTAGTCTCTATGAAAGGAAGACATAACACGGAATTCTGTTTTAAAGGGATTTACAGTTAAATTGTGCATATAAAATATTTTGGCAGCTGAGAGAGGTTGGTTTTAAATTTAGTGTGATATTTTGACAATCCTAAAAAATACCGATATCGCAGTATCTTGCCTAAAAAATTGATCGGTATTTTACATAAAGGCATGTGTATTATATACTATCCCACAGGTCAGTGTTTGCAGTATGAAAACTTGAAATACTTCTGTACGAGGTCTACGATAAATCTCAGAACATTTCTTAAAAAGAAATGTCTATTTATCAAGCAGTACCAATTATATGACTGATTAGCGTACAAAATATTGTCATAAATACTTTCGCAAAAACGAGCTATTTATAGAGAATTATTCTTAAATATCTGATTTACAAATGTGGTCATTCCAGTCACGTTAAGGTGCATTAATTTCTTTGTATATTAGTTATGATTATGAAATTTAAATCCGTTTATTTGTGCTCAAGTTTTAATAAACTGGTGATGTGTGACATTTCTGTAGGTTTGTACTTGTGGCTGACCAAACAGTAACTCAATTTTATTGTCACTGTTAAAATGGATGCTAATTATTCAATATTATCGCCCAAAAACTTTTTTAGCCATGCCAATCCACTGTTATCTGTCCTTACTTTAAAGGTTTGTCCTATCAAAAAGTACCGAAATTTTTTAATGCTTTCCACTAATGACAACATTTCAAGTTTTGTCTATCCATAATTTTGTCTTCCCAAAAATACTACCTGTGTTTTCAAAATCTCTCATTTCTTCCCATTCATGCATAAAACTGCATTATAGAGAATTTTCAACATTCTGTCCAATTTATCTAATTGCTCCTCAATCATATCACTTGCTATTAGAATGTCATCTATGTACGTACTTATTCCCTTTTTGATATTTTTGTTATTCTGCTTAAGTACTTTCATTACACATCTTTGAAAGGTAGCCAGGGCATTACATAATCCAAAAGCCATGTACATCCATTCAAATAGACCATATGGCGTTATAAATGCTGTTTTTTGATGTCTTTGGGCTCCATCAGCACCTGCCAATATGCCTAACATAAATCTATACAGGTATAGTATTTTTTATTACTGGCCTCATATATTCTATCCTCTATTCTCAGAAGTGGATATGCATCTTTCTTCATGATATCATTTAATTTACGAAAATCTATGCACAACCTGTACTTATTTCCTTGTTTCACAAAGACAGTCAGTGTGGCATATGGGCTTTTGCTAGGTCTTATTATCTTATTATATATCAATTCATTCAAGATCGTGTTATAATTTTCTTTTAAATTTTCCAGCACTCTTCTACACAGCAGTCTTATTGGTTCTTCCATAGTTGTTATAATCTTGTGTGTTTCTCCTACTGCTTTCCCACGCTTATTTCTCCAAAATTGAATATTTTAGCATTGTTCTGTAGGATTCTTATCAATTCCATTTCTTTTGATTTCCGGTATTGGATATTCTTTGTCCTCTTCTACTATGTTAATCATTTTGTTTACTGTCATTTTTTCCATTTTGACTCTCTTTCCTTTAATTTTCAGGGTATCCTTTTTTATATTAACCACATGGTTCATCACATTTAATGTTGGTATAGTATAGCCTTTCTTTACTGCACACAAACATTTTGTATTAATTCCTTTCTGATCATAAATCATAATTTCTGCAGTTATATCATTTTCCATTTGTATTTGACACATTTTCCAATTATTTGGCAAAATCTTTACGTCTTCCTTTAATTGAAATTTTATTACTTCTGTGTCTTGTTCTTCATGGATTGTAATTACTTCTTCCTACACTGATATTGTTTTGTTCATATAGTCGATAATGCACTTGTTGTCCATTAAGAAATCATTTCCTAATATGACTTCATAAGGTAGTGAATTTTTTTCTGTATCAATGACTGTAAACGTCTGTAAAATGTCGTATTAGCTATTCTAATTGGTATCTCTAGTAATTTACCTTTTACATCAATATAATCTCCTGACGCATTTATTAACCTACTCTTTTCACTTTGTAAATTTTTCCTCTCGAATCCTATCTTCAAAGCACATTCATCGATCATTATTGATATTACTGCTCCTGTATCTATGGTTGCTTCAACCATTACACCATTAATTACAACTTTAATTGTATTTGTTTTGATTAGGTCTGTTACAATTAGAACGGGTGCACAGTTTACAGAGGCAGCACTCCATCTAGTTTAAAGTGTAACTTTCTGTTTCTTTGATTTGTTCAGGTTCCTCCTCGTCTTCTAACAAATCTTCATCGTCAAAATATGCTTCTTCCTCCTCAATAAAATTAATTTGTTGTTTACAGTATTTCTCTGTATGACCTTTCTTTCCACACATTTGGCATTTCAAATCTTTTCTGTTTATTTGCTTTATTGCTCCACCTTTTAGCTTTATTCTTATAATCTTGTCTTCTGGTTTTCCAACTTCCTCTTTTCTTATTTTACTAATTCCATTTATTGTAGGCAATGTTGTTGCCTTTATTGTTGTCGACTTTTCATTTACCTGAGCATTATTCTCCATCATGACTTGTATCCCCTAATCCTTTTCTTATCATCCTTTCTAATGAATTGTCAGCATCGCATTTTATTTTGAACTGTTTTTGAATTGGTTCTGGAAGTCCCTTTACAAATATGGGAAAACAAATCATATTTTGAATATGTTCTCTCTCTAGAACTTAACTTTAACAGTCTCTCCACTTGCAACATGTAATTTTGTAAGTCCTCTCTTTTGTTCATTTTCGTACTATTTAGTAGCATACAATATTGACTTTTAAAGCTTTCATCATCATAATACCGATGATATTCTCCTATTAGCTTCTTGTAGTTTGTTTTAGTTTCTAATGTAGAATCATGCCAATCCACTTTTCATACTGAATTCATAGTAACTTATTACTTTTCTTAGTTAACACGCTAAGTAGGTTCAACAATCTTCACGCTAAGTAGGTTCGACAATCTCCTAACTCTCTCCTCCACAATGAGTGTTTGTTTTATTAACTTAAATTAATACATGTTAGCCTCTCTAACTGCGTGACTCACTACAACTCATTTAGGTAACAAGTGGAGAATGGAAGACAGGATCGACACTCGAAGGTTTGCCATGCGGTTCCAGATACACACCAATCAGTTGCATCTACAAATTAAGCTTCATCTTTGTAGTGGAAACCACTGATGGAATTAGTGTGTGAATAGTGAACTCAGTGTGAGGGGATTTGTAACTACTTAAGAATTTAGTGCATTGATTGTTTTTGTTATTATGAAATTGTAAAGAGGATTGATTTCAGCAACCGGGATGCTTGAGCTTGTTATCAAGCCCCACATATAATAGTCCTACAGATATAGTAATACATAATAGCCCTTTGTACATGTAAACAATCAATGCCACTGCCAAGAAAACAAATGCATAAGTCGGCTGAAGGTCTATGATAGGAAGCAATGAGCAACTTAATTCTACTATTAAATTGATAATGAATGTAATATAAAAACATGATCTAAATAACGTTAATACTAAATCACTGATTGTAGGATAACACCATAACTGACTGAGGTCCATCGATAGGGAAGTCATCATGTAGAACATAATAATTGTAATCAAAATAACTGGCAAGCAACAAAGAATAGCAAAGCTATAACTGTGGAAAACTCCTATACCTATTCATAACCTAAAAGCACTGGAAGGTAATTACAGGTGTTGCCCTCCCCACTGTGGAATAGCTGATTGGGAGGCTGCTCCAGCATACCTTTAAACGGATGTGGGAACCACCATACAATTACCCCAGTGCTTGAATGCTTAGCTTTCCATCAGAATATAAAATAACCTGACAAGAGAAAAAGTAAATCCAACCTAAATTTTTCATCAGTAAGTATATCATTTAAAACATATTTATAGCACTTCATAGTAAATAAGCAAATACTCAACTAGTACCTGTTTAATCGATTCTTGTTTACAGTTTTCCCTTGGTTTATAGTTCTGCTAATAATTATGAATGTCAGTGTAAATTAGAGTACGCTGTTTGGCCATCTATTGTTTTGTCAAATACTGTTGAGCATAATTTAAATATTACTGAATGAAACATTTTACAAAATCAAATAATCAATCCTATCATGTGTTTACATATTAATTATTATAATCAATATATTTTTAGTCTTTGTTTCATCCATTCTTTCTCTCATCTCGACCACACATGATAGTTTGATGGATTATGTCACACTAAATCCAACACCAAGTGATGTTGATAAGCTGCACCCCCAAATATAGAGGGAATCTTGCTGACGCTTGCTTTTGTATTATGTTTCTTTCCTTCATGCTCATCTCGAACATTTGGATCCATTTGTTAAATGTTGATGAATAGCTATCCACCCTTCCTGTAAATTTCAGGAGTTTAGCTTTACATGCAGCTGTATCTATATCTTCCTCTTCTGACAATATCATTTCTTCATATATTGGTTTTGTCTCTCCCAATTGTTTGCAATTTTCTTTTACTTGTTTAGTTATATTAATCACCAATTTCTCCACAAATTCGTCTTCTGTTTCACATTGTTTGTACATTTCACTCTGCATTTCTCTTACTGGTAAAGTTTCATTTAATTTTTCTGGTTTTTTGGTTATCATGGTTTCTACCACCTTAACATTTCCTTTTTCCTTATCTCAATTTTCTTCATTAGTTAATGATATCAACCGAATTTCATCCTTTAAGTTATCAATCTCTAATTGCTTTGAGATATTTTCTTCTCTAAGGCTTACATTTTCTTCATGCACCTGGGTCATAAGTTGTTGTAACTTTTCACTCTGTGCTTTAATCTCTTTGTTTGCTTCAATTAACTTTTCAATTTGTTTTTGAAATACATTTCTTTGTTCTGTCAACCTTATACTTGTAACTTGTGTAATTTCTTCAATACGTCTATCTTTCTCAACATTTGCTATTTCTATTTCAAACATCCGTTGAGTTAAGTTTTCTATTTATGTTGTCAGCTCTCCTTTCATTGTTGTTGTTTTCTATTATCTTAGTAAGTTCAACTATCAAAAACTCTGCATTTTCTTGTGCTGGTTGTAGCACTATTTCCAGTTGGGGATGTCTCACTCTCAGGGGACATATTTGCATTCTCAGGGGCGCTTTGGTTTTGGGGTGTTTTTTGTGTCTTGGGTTTAGTCCTTTGTTTTTTAGGTGAATTCACCATCTTCATTATTAACTAGAAGTAATTGTTTACTGATGCCCTTCTAACATTTTTCTGTGCTAAAAGGTTATACTTGCTTGTCTTTTCTTTATAGTTTGATAAGAAACAACTCATTACATTTTTAGATCAATCTTCTTTCTTCTAACTAAACCATTTTCACTATGGTATTTCTTGCATTTTCTCTTTTATGCACACTTTTCAGGCGCCTGTCACAGTCACCATGTAGAATCTTGCCAATCCCAATTCTGTACTTAGTCAAGGGTAACTTATTACTTTTCACAGATTATATGACAATTAAGTTTGACAAGTTCCTAATTCTCTCCTTTGAGTTGAGTGTTTGGTTAATTAACTTAAATTAATAAACATTAGCTTTCCTATCTGCTTAACTAACAACAACTCATTTAGATCAGGAGCTGTAGATGGAACACAGGGTTGAAACCCAAAGTGGTGCCATGTGATTCCAGAGACATCTTTATCAGCAACAACTCCAGCTTTTACTTGAACTCTGTGATGGAAACCATTCATGGAATTAGTGTGTGAATGGGAAGCTCAGTGATTGTGGGTGTGCCACTACTTATCAATTTAGTGCATTGATTGTTTTTGTTATTATGATTATGTAAAGATAAGGAAATACCACAACCACAATGCTTTAGCTTGTTATTGAGCCTTACATATAATAGCCCTACAGATATAGTAATACATGCTAGCCAAGAAAGTAAATGCATAAGTCAGCCAAAGGTCTAGGTTGAAAAACCATGAGCAACTTGAATTCAATAATGAAGTAATAATAACTATGAAATAATACAATAAGCTAATTAAATTCAATACTGAAATAATAACTACAATTAATAACCATGAGCAACTTGGATTCAATAAGGGGATAATAAACATGTAGATCAGTATAAATATAATCATACTAACTGACAACTGACAAGCAACAAGTAATAGGAAAGCTACAATGGAGAAAAATTGCTATCCCTATTTGTAACTTAAAAGCACATCAATGAAACTACAGCTACCACCCTCACTGCCGTTGAATAGCTGATTGTGAGGCTGCTCCAGCATTCCTTTAAATGTATGTGGGGAGCACTGTACAATTACCTCTAGTGCTTAAGTGTTTAGCTTTCCATAAACTATTAAATAACCTGACAAGAGAAGAAGTAAATCCAAACTAAATTTGTTCATCAACCATTTTAACATTTGTTGCAAATTTATAGCACTTTTTAGTAAATAATCAAATACTCAACTAGTACCTGTTTGATCAAATCTTGTTTACAATTTTACCTCGTATTTTAGTTCTGCTTTTAATTACGCAATGTCAGCATTAATTAGAGTACACTGTTTGGCCATCTTCATTTTTGCCAAATACTGTCAAGCAAAATTTAAATATAAACTGCATAAAACAATTTACAAATCAAATAATCAATCATAATCATGTGTTTACATATTAATCATTATTATATTTTAGTCTTAGTTACATCCATCTTTATTCTCATTTTGACCACACATGATTATTTGGTGGATTATGCCACACAACAGCATGGATACTAGCAATATTTATGACTGAAGACACAGAGTTAAAACTTCCAATTTTGCGACATATTAGGCACAAACTAGCAAATGCAAACAGATTTGAAATAGCATTAGCTACAATCAACACACAAACAAAGAATTGGTTGCTAAAAGGCCTACATTGAAAGGATGGAGTCACCTAATAAAGTAGAAAAGCCAATACAGATAATGGAGAAAATAATCAGCCACATGATAAGGAATGAGAGCCTGATGGGAAAATGTTGATAGTAGATATGGTCAACAAAACGGAGATATGTCCAAACAAGATTACAATATTAGAAGAACCAATGAAGAAATACATGTGGGGAGCAACATCAGAAACACAGCTGAGGCAGATGAAAAATCAACCATGGATAACCACAAGGAAAATCATAAAACAGAAACTGGTGAGCACAGTTTTAGTTCTGCTTTTAATTATGGAACGTCATCATTAATTAGAGTACGCTGTTTGGTCATCTTTGTTTTTGCCAAATACTATTGAGTTAATTTTTAATTGTAAATATAATACTGCATAAAACATTTTACAAATCAAATAATCAATCATAACCATGTGTTTACAATTTAATCATTATTACATTTTAGTCTTAGTTACATCCATCTTTTTTCTCTTTGACCACACATGGTTATTTGATGGATTATGCCACATTATCACCCACAGCTGAATGGTGCAGTAGAAAGACTGAACAGGATGTTAATTAAACTGAAAAGAGTCACAACATCAAGAATAGTGGGCCAGATGTGGCGAGAAGTAATTGAGATGATTAAATATTTTTATAATACATCCGTAAATTCAACAACAGGAATAACACCATTCAAGGCCATGTTCAGAAGAGAGGCAGCAACGCCATTGTCAATGCAGTACATTTCCTACAGCGGAAAAATGGACAATCAATATGTGAATTAATTAAGAAACCAATAACAGCAATACATGAGACAATGTGCCATAACACAAAGAAATCTGCCTTGAGACAATAGTGAAACAAAATAAAAAAATCTATGGTCATGGGCACAAAGTAGGCGACACAGTCTATGCATTCACACCAATGAAATTCACTGACACAAACCAGGTCCAGAAATTAAAAATGATTTGGTCAGGTTCATATAAAATAACTCAAGTACTGCCAAACAATGAGTATATGCTGAACAATGGCAGACTACTGCACTTCCAGAACCTAAAAAGAGCAATGGCAGACATTGAAGAGTCTATTCTAGATGAAAATGTTGAAGTTAAAATTAATCGAATTAATGGAAATGAAATTCTGTATGAAATGAGTGAATTAGATAGTTTACTGGAAGAAGGTTTTGATGAGGAATTCGAAACAAATATTGGTAATGAAAATTTACAGATGAGAGAGCTGCCAAGGCTAGCAGCAAGAGATAGATATATATATGACCCTTAAGTGAAACAACAACAACCACAGGGGAAGAGAGTGCGCTAAAACCAGAAAGCTGAGGAGATGACAACATCAAATCTGCAAAGAAGAATATGGAGAATGTCTCGAACCAGATATCAAATGGAAGGCAAAGGGAATGAGAACAAACCACTGGCTAATCAAAGGCACATAGTGAAAAGGCGTTCAAGTAGTCCCCAACACTGATTCAAGGGCAGGGAGACAAAAAGACATAACGCCTCTCCCACTGGAGATCTGCAACCCCAATTCAAGGGCAAGCTTAGAACTGGCGCAAAGCAGCTCAACTTCCCTCCAGTCCACCTTCCCAACTCAAGGCAGTGTAACAATTGGAGTTCTTGAGGAAGGTGTAAGTGGGCAAAGAACCATATGCATACAAAAGCAATTTGAGGCTGACATATCTACAGATCCCAAAGCTGGTCAAATGCTGAGAGAGTTGACTGTGAGACAACTCGAGGGCAACTCATTAGAAACCATCAGCATGGACTCACTTTACGGTGAGCTGAGCACCAGTAAGCCACTAAGCTATCAGAGAGAATTAAACAAGATGGTAGAAAGACAATACATGCGCAGCACAGTACATGTCACATTCAATGAAAATTTCACACTCAAAACAGCTGCAGGGATTATGGCATATATAGAACAAATAACAAGAATACCAGAAATTAACATTGACAAAGACAATCTAATGATCATTCACATCCTCAAGGAAAAAGAGTATAACAAAAACTTAGAAAAACAATTAGATCAAACACTGAGGATGGCAAGAGTACAAGGGATAAAAATATTACAAGGGATAAAAATATTGATTATTGGAAGAACGACTTTTGAAGAACTGCCACATTTTCTTGGCAATTTACAAATACAAGTGGAGAACGTGTTCCTATGGAAAATTAGATATGCCACTTGCAAAAGTCTAACTTACTATGAAGACATAAAGCACGATTCGCAAATCAATGAGTTTAGCCATTTTCTCCAACCCCATCTAATTGATAGTTCTTCCAAAATCATTTGCGATGTCTGTGATGAAAGCATTGAACCAAAGGAAATTTATTTGTGCAAAGTTTGTAAAATTTTGTTATGTCTAAATTGCCGCATTGATCATGGAAAGAATAAGAAAACAAAAGAGCACAACGTTCTTTCGTTGAGCAATCAACCAATACCATATTGTGAAGTGCATAACAAAAAACTTGAGTATTCCTGCACTGAAGGCAACTTTAAAATGTTGTCATGTGCCACCTGCGCAGAAAATTTACAAGATCCTCATAGTAAACAAACAATCGAAGAAAGAAGAAGGCAATTAAAATTGGAAATTTCCGACAATGTTACCAAACTGCATTCGAGGATGAATGAATTAAAGTCGTACAAGACCTATTCCAAAAAAATAAAAGAAGATGCTGAACAGACATTTCACAGATTGGAAGTTAATGCGAGGAGCATGCGCGACTTTATTATAGAAACAGCAAATGAGGCATACAAAATAGAGTCAAATGAAATTCGTGAAAATAAATTAGTAATAATCAGGAAAATTGATGCAAACATTAAAACTATTGAGGCCTCTGAAAAAAATATTGCAATGATATTCAAATATACAAAGGAATATCTAAACACACGATCCTATTACGACATTGATGAAATTAATCAGAAGGTGCGTGAAGTGTCAAGAACGGAATGCGACATTGACTTTACATTGGTAGATATTAAAGATGTGCGAATATCTGAAAATTCTCAATATAAAGATGTGAAGCAAAATGTTGATAACTACATTGGTGATTGGGAATTGAAGTACAAAATGGAGAATGTCAGGATATTAACAAATAATAAAAGCCTATAT
>CABFPE010000141.1:343967-357168 GCA_900660155.1 Hofstenia miamia | reverse complement strand
GCAGGTGGCACATGACAACATTTTAAAGTTGCCTTCAGTGCAGGAATACTCAAGTTTTTTGTTATGCACTTCACAATATGGTATTGGTTGATTGCTCAACGAAAGAACGTTGTGCTCTTTTGTTTTCTTATTCTTTCCATGATCAATGCGGCAATTTAGACATAACAAAATTTTACAAACTTTGCACAAATAAATTTCCTTTGGTTCAATGCTTTCATCACAGGCATCGCAAACGATTTTGGAAGAACTATCAATTAGACGGGGTTGGAGAAAATGGGTAAACTCATTGATTCGCGAATCGCGCTTTATGTCTTCATAGTAAGTTAGACTTTGGCAAGTGGCACATCTAATTTTCCTTTGGAATTTGAGATCAGTGTATGTGCACTTCATACAAAATGAATGACCGCAGGATAACTCCTGAGCATCGTCATTAAATTTCAAGCAGTTGGGACATTTCAAGTATTCAAAGTATCTTTCCATTTCACTTCTTTTATCTTGTTTGCGTGCTTAAGGTATTATTAGTAAGTATTGCTTTATTAAACTTAGAGCTATTTTAAAGTATATTCCGTTAGAGGGCTCAAAACTTATTTTGGCATAAATAAAAAATGTACTCAAATAATTTTGTTTTGATATAAATATTTATATATATATTTCGCTTATCAGTGTTTTGATTGTGAAACGTATGCTATCATGCTGAATGTCTCCAGGAAATGACTCCCATAATAATATAAATACAGTCAAAGCTATTTTTAAGCATAAAAAATATGACTCTAGCAGACATCAATAGAATAAATGCTTAACAAAAGATACTTGCAGAATGAAGATTGTGGATTGTTGAAATAAACATTTTATAATCATTTAACAAGCAATAATAACAATCCAATTGGGATAATTCGAAATTATAAAGCTTACAAATGCAAAGGTTCATCCAAGAGGGAAAAATGAATTTTCTAAGATATTTGAATGCTTTCTTCTTCTGCATTTTAAAAATCCCACTCTGGAATCAAAATGATTTCTTCCTTTAAGAACGAATGTAGAAAGATGCAATTAAACCCTGACTTGCAGAATAGAAGATTTTATGTGTACTTGGACATTAATAATACATATTTTTTCATTTTCAATTCATACTAGCATTGAACATTCATTAATTTTGATCTGTTCTTTAATTGAATTCTTTCGATTGATGTTATTTATGTTATGATATACAAAAATTATTTCATAGGATTTGCTTGTGTTAATCCTTAAGCTTAATTTGATCACTTTCAATATTTAATCTCATATTACTTGCAAATTATAAGTCATCCAGTGAAAAAATCTACGACCCTTATTCAAAAAATAAATTTTAGCAGTGTTGATACCATATTATTCGTTTGCAACCCTTAGATGCTTGATGTGGTTAAATCTGACCACTAATACTACTAGCAGCAATGTTCAGCACTTACGTTATATACAGAGATGGACATGGGATGATAACGTTGGTCCACGCTCCATCTGACCTAGGAAAAACTAGGAGTGGCACAACACCAGCCTATTCGCGCAGTTGCATCACGAATTGCAAACGATATGTTTACAGACATTGATTTTGAATATGGATGCCTGAAAATGGAAATAAACAATTTCTACTGATATTTTCGTGCTACTTGTGACAGTATAAACAATTGGAATAGGAGTTAGGAGAAGTGGAAATCAAATTACCCTCACTTAATTGAAACCATTCACATCCTTCCTATGTATGAGGAGAAAATTTTTAAAAAATTTGAATTTATTCTTCTTTCGAAGTAATGAATATGGATCATGTTTCTTCATTGACTACATGAGATAAATCAGTTAAATACTTTTTCTAGATATATGTTCATTTTGATAAAAACGTAACAAGGCCCACCCGTTTTTATAATATATTTAAGTTTATCAAGGGTATATTAGAAATATTCCGAGAAAATATAAAAGTGGTGTTTCTTCATTTTCTTAACAAATCATGAACAATTTTATTGTCTGCAAAGCAGGGCATTTGTTAGTAAAATTTTACTGTTTACTGGGTGGGCAAAGGGTTAAAATGAAATATTTATTCAATAAAACCTGTTTTTATCAACCTCTGTTTTGGACAACCGCTACCGCATTTGATGCCTTGATCACTTAAGTTTTATTACACTTGACAAATTGTTTAATCCTACTTCCAATGCATGATTTGTGCGCTGAACACCTCCTTTAAATAACTTCATAAATAGTTGCACGCGCTATACATACAAGCATTCTAAAATAATAGAAAGAGAAATGACATATTTATTGATGTCACTACCTTACTTAGTAAATTTATAGGTTCATTTCTCAAAATAGTACAAATATGTAGGAATCATGGTATTTCACTGGGTGGGCAATCTAAAATACTGGGTGGGAAATTGCCCACACAGTTTCTATGTTAAAAAATCCCCTGCTGCGAAGGTCGCTCTAGCGTCATTGTTTTCATGCGAAATAATCAGAAAAATATGAAATTACGTTTTGGGTGTTGAGTGAGCGGAAAAACAAATATGTGGTAGATATTATGTTTTTAGCATTACTTGTGATAACATTTCACATCTTTCAGACTTACTTTTTTGAGGAAAATCTAACCGATATTGGTACAGTGCGGCAAAATAGGCAAGAATTCTGTAGGCAAATGATTCCTAATACTCAAGAATTGGTTTTGTTGCAGAAGACAGCAGTGTTGTGGAACAAATGATGCAAATTTACAGCACCAAGGCTGCCGGAAAGCTTTGGCCAGTAGATATATTTGGTAATATGCATGATATAGCTTCTATTAATGCCAGGGATCTCTATGAAGAAACAAAAATTTTGAAAAAGACTTTATACTTCAGTTGGCGGAGCAGCTCTGACAGGCCTATATCCAAGAAAATGCAACCCTACAAATGAGGTCGGTATTTCTCCAGGAATTAACACGTATTTTAGTGAAACGTAGTTTATGTTGAACAAGTGACTGCAGCAATAAGCCCAATATAACTTGTGCCATTTTTCAAAGGCGATATCTAGAAACTGAAAATTTTCTTGTTGAAAAATGTCCATATATGCAATAATAATGACGATATGCAGGAACTATTTACTGAATTGTGCAAAAATTTTAATTTTTTTTCAAATATTTTGATATTTCACCTCAAGTATATAAATTTAGTTTATTTCAAGATTTCACCAGAGTTGTTATGGCACATGCACTTGCACCAATTAGGATATGGGCCACATGATATTTTTATTCCGATTAAGATTGTCAAAATAAACCAAATTTTAGAATGGAAATAATTCATTGTTATATGCAACAATTAGAAAATTTCGTAATAAATCAACAATTGTTTCTATTAAAAGTCGGTGTTGGTCAAATGCCGTTATAGCAGGAATGGTTTTATCATTTGATCTTATAAAGAGAGAATATCAGGCATAGTTTCAGAGGAAATTCTTTGAAAATCTAAATTCAAAAAATGTTTAAAGTTTCAGCAATCTTCAGTTTTGCAATTAATAATTTACTATAAATTGAATTGTTTTGCTTTTTGAAAAAGTACTTTGACTTGAGTTTTTTATGAAGCTTAGTAATAATTTTTTCAGAAGCTCTTTATAATAATGAAAGTGTAATCTATAGGATTACACTTGAAATTTGAGAGGCCTCATACAAATCAAACAACTTCAACGATAGTATTTTTCTAATATTGGAGGTGAAGCTCAAAGAAAGATTGAAAGATTTTCGGTTGCAAATATATTCAAACACAAATGTCAGTTGACACATTTACTTAAGGAGTAATTATGTTTAGTCTTAGGGAAAATTTTTTAAATATATGTATTTGTGTACTCATAAACTATTCAATGCTAACTGAGGACAAATGAGACAGCAATATGAAACATAATGATTGATACAGCTACTTGCCTAGCTTTATGTAATTTAACTATCATGAAAAAATATACTAATTAAACAACCTGAAATGTTCCCAATTTATATTCACGCAAAAGTGAAAGCTGATTAAATTTATACAAAGACTTAATATGAAGAAAATATCAAAATTGCGTTTTGCTAGAAATGAAGCTTTAATAGTTTGAAATTTGTGCATATGCAATATCAAGTCTTTACATCGCCATGTGTAATTTTCTTGATTAAAACAGTATATATATATATATATTGAACATAGATGGACGCGGGTGTATTTTTTTATAACCACATTCCACAGCATCCGCATTGATTAGGTTCGCAATCGCACTGCACCCACATGTCTGTTAGAAAAATCCACACGCACCCGCAACACACCCGCTATTTTCTAAATGTCGCTTGTCGATTACAAAACTACATCACATGCATAAAGTTAATTCAAATATTAAGCCAAAAATGTCAATAATCGAATTGACATTCTATTAATTTTGCTTAATTGCGTGAATGATTTTTTTATATCAAAGGCATTATTCAACAGAATCCTGGGTGACTGATCAATAAGAATATTTGGTCTATCGAAGTCAGTATTGCAGCTGGGATAGGTTTACAAACGGATCGAATTACTTTCTTTCAACAATATATTTCAGTCGCACGAGGCGATCTTAGTACAAATCGTAAAAAATATTGTTGGCTATTCTGTTATCATCTTCAATTTTAACCTAAATTTCACTTGGTTATAAATGTGTATAATGAAAATGTCTACGATGAAAAATAGTAGAACAAAGCATGATATGCAAAATAATTATGGTAATATATTATTTTAATTCAATAATTTTGATGAATGAAATATTTTATGCTCCTAAGTTATCTTCCAACTAGTTCAATTCATTTTGTAGGATGGTTATGGTACATCTTGTTGATCTCATTATCTGTGTGCTTCAGTAAAAAACTTAAATTGCATGCAATCTAAAGCTATTTTGAAATTTGTTTGCTGAAATAAATGCAAAATCAATCGTTCTAATGACATTTTCATGAGTAGTTTAATCTTTAAAGGCTTCTGAGGAACTTCTGTAATATTTCAAGTCAAAACATATAAGGTTTAATTACTTCTCTTTAAATAAAATTTTGATGCCTCAACAAATTGAGTTAACTAAAGTAGTAGTAGTAATAGTAGTAAATTTAAACTTAATGCATTAATGCTACGATATTTAGATAATTGTTCCGACACTTGCACCAAAAAATTAGAAATATTTACAAAATTCAACATTAACAATCCAAAAAAATAAGTTTTCGTGGTTTCTTCGCAATGTTAAAATATACATTTACATCAGCAGCATCAACAGAGTGCAAGATTTTTAATACATTTTGATGTAGATGAGAGTAGTGTTTGGACATTGATAGTTGTCCAAACTAAATATCTATTCTCTCGAGATATATATAATAGCCTTTTTGCATTAATTTCATTTAGCAGGTGATATTGGGTTTACGCAAACAAATCGGTCAAAACAACCATCCAATTCATAGTTAAATTTTGCTTTTCCCTAAAACCTGCAATTTCTTATTTTTCCATCTTTTAGAAAATTGATTTTAAGCAGTCAAGTCACATAAAATGTGCATAAACATTGTGTGCAATATAAATAATTATAAAAAAGTAGGCATTATTCGTATTCCATTGATGTACATGAAAGCTTGATCTCATAGTTTATAACAGTAGGATGTAAAATTTAATTGGGAATATTTAGAGGGATTTTCATAATTGTATCCATATGAACTGTACTATCAATGAAACGGGCAGAATTGTTTTTTTCCAATGCAGCTTTAGTACGAGTTTTAGTAATTATCTTATCCATATAAAGACTCCAGATTTGATTCAATTCATGTTGAACTTTCTTCCAAACTTTCTTCACGTAAGAGCAATCATTCACTATGCTTTAATTTATAATGAATGGCTAGCAAAATAACTTTTCTTAGGTTTTACTACTAAATGTTTATGATAGCAGGTTTATGAAATATTGGTGTATTCAAAATTTGGACAAATAATTGATGAGCAATAACAGTCATACTGGCAAATTTTTTCAAGAAGGTAGATAATGCAATTTAAATTTTAAAATAACTTCTTAGAAAATTTGAATTGTTTAAATAAACATTAAACTAAACTTTGCTTGGGACCTTGCACCCCAGGAAATCAGATTGTTAGAGAAACCATCTGATGAAATACGTAGTACGTTGCAATACTGAGTACATCATTTTAGAATAGAGCAGTTTTTAATTAAGAACATGCTAGTGAAGAGCTATTAGTACCACAAATATTCAATTTTCACTGTCTACTTTGGCAGAATACCTATTGGCTTTGCATTATAACATTATTACAATTTATATATGATGTGAATAATATATTTTTTTGCGAAATATCTAAAAATGTTAAAAAATTGGGGGAAGTTGCAGAATAGTGTCACGCAGTAGCACGCAGTAGCACGCAAAGTACGCGGACAAAATAAACCTATTAGAGGGTAAAAAAAACAATGAGAAATGCAATAAAATACATAAAAAGTTTAAAAAAATAATTGATATAGACCGATAATTTTACATAATTAACCAAATTCGCACGCGGTAGCACGCAATAGCACGCTGTAAGTAATTATGAAAGATAACATAATAATTGATAAAAAACAAAGATATTTGACTTTAAAATGTCTAAATATAAAAATATAGCAACGAAAATAGTTAAATTTGCAACTTCAAACTAAAAAATATGCTTCCTGTAAACCGTAGTGAAGTTCTATAGGTTGCTATTTTTCAGGTAAAAATGTAATGGATCAGTTAAATTAAAATTTATATTGCCAAATAGAATTCAATATTGCAATTTCAAAAAACAATGTTGCTTCTTAAAAATTTATTGTTTTTCTTTGAATCGAAATTTTTTGTTACAGCTCTCTTTAACGTTATAATTAATAGTCTCTTCGTAGAATTAGTACTGCTCGAGTTAATGTAGGAACTTGATATTCTTATATAAAGCCGCATAATATTGCTTATAAATAATGGAGCGTATATTGAAGCTTTATTTTCTAATGCAAAACGGTACGTTTTACTTCTAATACCTATTCAGGTAGTATTGCCACCCGAATTTCAAGTTTAAAACACTATTATTGGTTTTGAAGTTGTAAACTTAACTATTTCCGTTGTTATACTTTTATATTTAGACATTTTAAAGTCAAATATTTTTGTTTTTTTATGAATTATTATATTATATTATGTTATATTATCTTTCATAAATACTTACCTCGTGCTACCGCGTGTTACCGCGTGCAATGAATTTGGCTAATTATGTAAAGTCATCGGTCTATATCAATTATTTTTTAAACCTTTTATGTATATTATTGCATTTTTCACAGTGTTTTATCCTCTAATAGTGTTTATTTTGTCCGCGTGCTTTGCGTACTACTGTGTGGCACTATTCTATAAATTGTCTACAAATAGAGTGACATCAATACAAACAATTCATCAACTTCATTGAATAAATAAATTTGGTCAAATATATTAGTGATTCACCACCTATTCCTAAATATTCCTAAAGATAATAAATATTTTTGACCAAATATGCTAAAGCAGTGACACTGATTTTTTATGTAAATATTTTAGAATTCGATAATCAAAAAAGTCATATCAAATATCGTCAAACATTTACCGCACTTGAAATTTTTTAGGACAACATTTTGGAAGTTGTTTACAGTGGTTATTGAATTAATATTCACGAAAGTTAGAACCGCGATTAAATCCATGCATCGTTGTATTTTGACTTTTAAGGTAGTGTTTGTTTTATATTTTATGTTAGCTGATTAAAGTTAGGTGTTTTCTAACTCAACCATGCAAATTGCATAGCACCCTAAATTTGGAATGATCAGAAATGTGTTGTCAAATTTGAGAATATTTTCACATAAATTTTGTTTTAACGATTATAAATGTTTAGAATTTACTGTGTCATTCCTACGTTGAGTAAATCTCTGATTGTCAAAATTTTTTTTCTTAACAACGTTTTTGTAAAAATTCTTGAGTATGCCACCGGTTGGAAAACTATCATCAATATAATGAACAGATATTTCAAAATAATTTTATGAAGTTATGAAAACTGTTGAGTAAAATTTTAAAATGCTTAGGTGGAGAGGAAACACCTCCACACCCCCGAATCGAATAGTGTTAATGCTGCTCTTATCTTTTTAAAACAATGTCTATGATTAGTCATCTAAGCGAGTGTAGAAAATTTTTTAGAGGTTTTTTGTCAATTTGAACATTGATTATGATAATGTATTTTCAAAAATAAAACGTTGGATTCCTAAATTACTGAACAGTTATTTTAAAATGGTAACACTGAACCAACGTTAACAGAGGCCTATATTTTATGTGAACTCACCCTATATCTTAAATCTAAAGTATAAGTTGTAAAAAATTCTACACATATTTAGAAACATATTGATTGTAATCAATGATTATTAATTACAATTGTTCACCCTAAGAAACCAAAACATTTTTTACAATGTCTTAAGACATCTATAAGATTTTTGATGCCTTTCTAAACTTACAAGCTTTAATGATTTCTGAGTTATTCAAAAATCAAGATTAGCAAGATCTTTATTTTGGATGTATCTGCAACCTTTTAATTTCAACAAATATAAATTGATGTTGCATTTTCTTTGAACTTCTTTCACTTGATTAATGTCATCATGTTGAAATGTGATTTTATGTTAAGTTATTCCTTAGTATATTTGAAAATGATTGAATACTTTTCAGGGGCTTTAAATTTTAATAAAATTGTTTTGATTGCCTTTTATAAGCCTCATTTACTCGGTTTACAATGAAATTGTAAAATCTGTGAACGTTGCAATGTTTCAAATTTTTGCAATTTCCATAATTACTGTGGCAGTTGGAACGAAGATTTCAATTCTTGCATAGAGACTTTATTTGGTTCAGTAAATTCATCGGGCACATCTTTTTTATTGAATTTCGAATGAACTTTGACTGTTACGGCTCCTAAGAGGATGTGTAAGGTAATTTATCTTCGACTATATATTGTGATAGCTGGTTTGGCAGAAGTTGTGAATTTAATATAATTACCTAAGCATTTTTTGCAAAACGAATGTTTGCAGGTTTACTCGTGGGTATGTCATTGACATGCAACCAGTTGGAATATTTCATATATTCTAGGTAGTTTTCCATTTCACTTATCTCATTGATGAGCTTGAGGCATGCCTAATTATGCTTGTCAAGATAGACAGTCATAATTACATGCACTTTGCACATTCATTTAAACTTAAACTACATATTTGGCATAACAGCAAATCTCTGATTTTATGAAGCAATACATTCGATAAATTTAATTTAGTACCAATGCAAACCAAAATAGATACAATTAAAACAATTTGGAAAAAGCCTGTAATATGCAATTTAACAGACAGTGCTCATGAATTTTGAAATATTTAAGAACTGCATTACAAAAGTGTTTGATATAGAGCATGTACCAACCAGCCTTACACAAAATTTCATATTTGGGTTCATCTAGGTCGTTTGCCACTTGACTTATGCTCATGTTGTGCTTGCACAATTCCAAAATATAAATTGTCTAAATATTTATTCATGCATACTGTGACACTTCTTCCAAATGAAAGTACAAGTTAAGTAAATAAAGTAATGCGTGTTAAATTTGTTTTACTGAATTAATGAAGAAATATATTATGAAAATTTATTTAAAAACATTTCTCACAACAAATTTATACTAATGCCAAAAGTAGATAGACAAAAATCTGAAACTGCGATTTTGAGGTGTAGGAATCGTAACCGCGCTCATTTTATCAAAATTGCAAAGCGCTAGTCACAAACATATACTACTCTAGATATCTTATATACTAAACACACTGCAAGACAGATGCTCTATTTTTGGGCTCATGTACTACATCAGCCACAAGAAATATGCTGATGTTGTGCTCCCACAATTCCAAAATATAAATTATCTAAATATTTATTCACGCATACTGTGACACTTCTTCCAAATGAAAGTACAAGTTAAGTAATTAAAGTAATGCTTGTTAATTTTGTTTATGAAAATGTACTTAAAAAATATTTTTCTCAACAAATTTATACTAATGCCAATAGTAGTTAGACAAAAATCTGAAACTGCGATTTTGAGGTGTAGGAATCGGAACCGAGCTCATTTTATCAAAACTGCAAAGCAATACTCACAAACATAAACTAATCTAGATATCTAATAATCTAAAAATACTGCAAGATAAATGTTATTCTCTTTCATTTACGTTTTAGAACAGCGCCCCATTGTAATTCCAATTAAGCTGCCCCTTTACATGAGTTGTTTAGTTTCTGGGGACTGTGATATTTGAATTTTGTACACGGCTTCATTGTAGTTTGGTGTAGCCTCCACAAAACAGAAAGCAGTTTAGTTGAGTTATTGCTTATTGCTAACATGGGATTTAAGCCTGCTTATTTTCTGAAGATTAGACATAGAGGTAATTTGAAAAAATCGAATGCTTTTTTGAAAAAAAGATTTTCACATGTTTGTCATTGTAGTAATGTTTTGGCACAAATTTTCACCATTACAGGTCAGCACATTTAATTTTATTTGTATCAATATGCAAATATTTTCGCATGTCTACATTGAGATATTAAGGCTAAGCGTATGCTTAATGGAATATCACAATTCACATATTGGCACCTCAAAAGTGGTACTTTAATGTATTTTTTATTACAAGAGTTGGTAAAGAATATTTTTTCTAGTACAGTAAAATATTTTATAGTTATATTATATTTCTACATTTTTAAATGTCGATATTTTTCTTGGTAATTTTGATAATTGGATGCTGAACACCCTGTAACTACAGTTATCTCATCTTCATTAACTTGCACAGCCTTCTTGTTGGATTGGATGATTAAGCTAGTTTATAGAACATTCAATAATATCACTAAATTTAGGGTATTTGTATTGCTTAAAGTTGCCTATGGGTTTATAGTAATAAATTGAAAATTCCAGTTCCATTTTTCAAAGCTAGAAAAATTTTAAAATTTGAAGCATACCCTACAGCGAGAGATTTCTGGCTACGCCACACTTGTCTTTTCTACCCATTTCTTCCATTATGAGTCCAAATATGTTTGTTTTCCTTCTATCACCGATACTTATGAGTTATCGTATTTTTACTAAAATTCTATGTTTACGATGCTTTATTAAATAAATTTAATGTTTCCCCACATTATTGTTGAAATTTCACAAAATCTTGTTTTTTTATGTTTAACGAATGCATCACGTTTATGGTTAAAAAGAGCTTAAAATTCTTTCCTCTCTTATAAAACTATAATTTGTATTTGACATAAAAACATTAATGTTGAAACAATAAAATAAAATTTATTAATTCTATCAAAAATCATGCATAGATATTAGTGTTTTGCATTTCTGTCATTTTTATTATAGTAATTGTACAACAAAATTTAAATATTTTTGCGGTAACAGCATTAATTTCATGTTAAATTATTAAATTTCTTTTTAAAAGCAGAAAAAACTTACGTTACTACAGTATATTATTTTATGATTATACCAGACTTTATTTGAGCGGGCATAACATATGCTCGGTTATTTGAGCGTCTGATGCCCGCCCTCTTTTCTGCCCGTCAGGCATGGGCGGCACGCCGGCCGGGGAATGCCCGCAAAATGCTAGATGCATCTATCCATATCCATCAATGTCCAACACATTTAAGAATTTCAAACATGCTTTATTTGCAAACTTATTTGATTCATTTTGTTATTAATACTGTTTCATAAATTGCAAGAAGTGAAATGCAAATTTTTTATTGATAATTTTGAAATCTGTCAAATTATGTTCAACCCAAATTAATATAGGCGTCCTATACAACCTTCAATGATTTTCTCAAAAAAATTAAGCATTTATTACTTCCGAATAGGGCTCAGTGGTAAACTGAAAAAAATCGAAACTGTGGTTCTCAATCAAACCAAAACCGAACTGAAAACAACGGTTTTTAACAAAGCAGTTGTCTACAATGTTATTCCAAGAAAAAATGTAGTCTCTCTGGAGGAATGTCAAAAACTTCTCAATTTTGTTTCCATTGATTAGTGTAGCATAATCCAACAAAAGTAAAAGCAAAGAAGAAGAAACCAAGATCGAATAACAATTTAATTGATTATATTACTTTGTACTTTATTGAATTAGCTTAGCACCAAGTCATGTTATTTGAATATTTGAATATTTTTGTAAAGCAAGTATTTGCCACCTTAACTTTTGACAAATCACATGTGGACAATTATCTCCACGTCGATTTTAGCTTACTGCCATATTAACACAGAACTTTTCTATGTAGGCAGAATAAAATGGTGACAGGTACTTGCTTAAAGATAAATATGTTTATAAAATTTTTATTTAAAAATGTACTACGAGGAACAATCAGTTGATGGAGAATAAACTTCTTAGTAGTTACTTATTTTTGATATCAGTTTGATTATTTATTTAAATGCACAGATAAGCATTTCATGCATGTAATGATCTCGAGGCTGTTGCGAGGGAATTAGTTTTGCCTTGATCAAAACAATGCATTTAAGTTACAAATAGATGTAAGGGTTTTTTACTTCATGCTTAGCTGGCTTGCGATCTTGTGTAATTACATGTAGTAACAAAACCGCAATAAGGCTAGTCAGCCAACTGTAAGACTGCCATTTATTTACTAATCTATTTTAGATCCAAATTCTTCACAGTAGGAGACCCATAACGAGACCGATAATGACCTTGTATATATTTTTATGGTACTATTTGTACTTGTATCTATTTTACTGTAGGTTAGGAAGCTGCATTTAGTTGTATATAGTTTTTAACTCTTTTTATCTTGTGGCAGCTAGTGTCAATCGTTAGTAGTTGTATTTATATTTTAAATGTAAGGTAGGAAGCTGCTTTATTTAGTAACTAGTTTTTACTAGCAGCTAGTGTCGTCGCATATTTGCGCATAAATTATGTTGTTCATACTACACAGTATTGAGAGTGAGGTAATAAGTCGAATTGTGCTCCTCCTTTATTCTCAATTAGTTAGGGTACACATAATATAATCACTCTTTTGAGAATGAACTGAGTTGATGGAACTTCATTATATGGCATGGCGGATGGCTTCTTGGTTATCAGACACTGCTTTGGGCAGTGGGCCCATCACGAACTGGAGTCTCTCTCATATTACCTAAATAATGGCGGTTACCTGCTATGTGTATAATTGTATGGATTCTAAATATCGCTTGGTCTAGATTAA
>CABFPE010000141.1:249772-268032 GCA_900660155.1 Hofstenia miamia | reverse complement strand
ATTTATATAAAATATATATGCTGTTGTTTAATAAGATATTCATTATTTAGATAATATTTAGTTAAAAATACGCAATTTGTCTGAATTGCATTCTAAATCATACAAAGATACATGTACATAAAAATGCATACAAAACAAAAAAAACTAGAATATGTCTACAAAGCTAGGAATAAATTACAAGATTCCATATACTAGATGTTGAATTGTTATTATTGTAGTATTTGTATTTTAGCCATTATTTATCAAAAATATAGTTGGAATAATGAAAAATTTAATGTGCTTCTTAAAAGCTTGCAAATTTTCAATGTTCTCTAGGTAATGAGTTCCAAGTTCTCTCCTTAATGCAGGTAAAGTGCTACGATCAAGAATTCTGTATATAAATATAACCAGACATTGAAATCCTATAAGTTGGTAATTTTTTATGTAAAAAATAACAACAACGTGTACAAAATGATTAGTTGGCTTGAGGAAGGGATAGATTAACAAATAATGTACTTATTTCTGTAAGAATTCCTGAAAGATGCAATGGCCATCATAATTGGATATCAAGTTCTCTACAAAATCTTCTTTTATATCAGGAAATAGATATTTGAATGGTTTAGGTGACTTATTATAAATGCGTGGAAAATAGAATTATTGCACAAGCTGGTAATTGCATTGCTATCATTGGCATATTTTTTATAGCTATAGCCAATTTTAGAGTTTTTGTATTAATGTGAAATTCAAAATTTAGTTTCGAGTTAAAAGCCACCCCTAATTATTTGAAGTAATCAACAGTCGGAACATAATGTTCTAAGTTTTAATAAGCACACATATTCATATTTGAAAAAGAAAATTATTGCTAACAGCCATGTCAAAAATTCCTTTATCATTGAGGCATCGGAAATATATAATCACATGCCAATGAATTTTAGAAATGAACTTAAATTAAAAAAGAAATTCAGCAATATTTCTTTATTGAAACACCAACTGGGAAAGAGTATTCGCACAATTTTCATGTAACATAATATGCTTAAGGAAATTATTCTACTTTTCTGTTTAGTTTTTTTGTTTTCGGTTATAGTATGCAAATATATTGCTTAAGTAGTAGTAGTAGTAGTAGTAGTAGTTTATACAAAAGAGGTTCCTTATCAACTAAATCAGAGCACAGCTATCTGGAATTATAAGTTATGGTAGTCAATTATGTCTAGGAAATTATAAAAATAAATAGGCTGAAATTACTCGAATGACCAACTGGACTTTGCAAATTGTGGGAAATCTCTCACGTTTTGCTCATGTCTCATACCTCTACAAAGATTTCAGAATTATGCGCCTTTACCAATTCGTTCAATATATTTCAGTGATCAAATTTATCCAAATGACTTTAAACATGTCGCTAAGTTTCAAATATAGTGATGTAACAAAATATTTGAGTCTAAATAAGCGGAAGAACATATACCTAAAACAAGCCAGAATAAACTTTCTCAAGTTTTCTTTCTTCCTTATGGCTGCTGCAGTGTTCAATAATTTGTCTACTAATATTAGAAAATCCAAATCATACTCAAAATCATTAAAGATTAAAATAACGGATGAGATATCTGTGGAGGTGCCTTGTAAGGCATCCTCCAGTAATTTCAAAGTACCTTAGCATACAATTAAGTGTAAGGAAATGTGTGACGTGTGAAATCTATATTGCTTGCTTTTGTAAATATTTAAATTTTAGTTTATTACATACATGCAAAAAAATAAATGCATTTAAACAGTAAAAACCATACCCTCTGAAATATCTATAAAATTTGATGGCTTTTGCAAACCTCTTGACGACAATGCTACATATTTAGGAATCTTGAAAATCCTACGCTAGATTTTACTAGTTTAATGAATTTAATCATCAGACGAATCGCAATATTAAATAATAATCTCAGCGCATGGAGGAGTTTATACCTAATCCATTTTTAATAAAATATATCAGAGCTAAAATTTATGGTATAATAAGATATGGCTCTCAATTATGCATTGGAAATTATAAAAACAAGTGGCACCATCTAAATAAAATAAAAAACTGGACTTTACAGCTAATAAGTGATCTTCCTTGTTTCTCACATATCACTCACTTATACAAAGAATACAATATAATGCATCCTCAACAACATGCGCAGTTTATCTCTGTTACAAAATTCATTCAAATAATTAATGATAAGTCAAAAAGCTTTTCTAAACAAAATATTTCAAATATTTAAGGTTCAATTAGAGGAGAAACATTTACTTAACATATTCAAATAAATAATAATTTTATGAAATTTTCTTGGTTCTTAATGGCGGCTTCAATATATAATAATTTACCTAGTGTGATTAAAGATGCAAAAATCTTAAAATGCAAATCTGTAATAACTTAAGAACTGAATGTCCTCGCAAAACTTATTCCTGTTTTGTATGAAATTTATGTTACTGCTTTGTGTAGTTTATAGATGCTAATAAATGCATTTAAATAGTAGTAGTAAAAAACTTAAATTGCACAAAAATGGGTCTAAAATATAAAAAAATTATCATAACGATCATTGTGATCATTTACAAATTTTATAATAGTGCTTTCAGTTCACTCTTAAAAATAGAGGTTGGCTAAATATGTCCAGTGAAGTATTTACGGCTCAAATGAAGAAATTAGAGTCTTTGTCGTTCATTCCTAGTTTCACAAATCATTCATTTAAAATATTACTGATTTCTTTGTCATTTGTAATACATGAAACCTTTAACTTACTATATAAGAAATTTCATTTTCTTTCAAATTAAAAATTTCGAATTAAGTAACCATTTTTGCTTAACAGATATTTTCATTAAAAGATTTTTGTAAAAATGCTTGTAGATCAAAATTGCATTTTGTTGAGGCTTTATTTATTCAAGTTTTATAATGACTTTATTTGGGTTTCGTTCTATTTTGACAAAATTTGTGTAGCCCTCATGCTTTTTTCTAATGCATTGTTTCGTTTCTTTAGATAACCAATCTTTCATGATTTTTTATCATTCCTTAATTGTGTGTTTCAAACTTTGTAATTGGACAAAGCTTATGATAAATACTTGTTAAATTATCAATTATAAACAATTTTTTAATTACTGTTGTGCCAAATTATTCATCTTTCCAGTTTAAGTATCAATTCATTCGAAAAATTGCCAGTAAAACAATTCTTTGAATAAAATCTCTTAGTGTAATATATCCGTGAATCTCTTTGAAATTAGAAATTACCTTTATTTCAGAATAATAATAATAATAATAATAATAATAATATTTTATTTAATTCTTTTGATTTTTTTCAAATCAAGTGATTAACACTTATGAAGAATTAAAACAATAAATATAAATTAACTTGGTTCTGAAAAAATACTTTGTCTTGGTTTCAAAAGTTTATTGTCCTTGATGATATAAATAGTTGGTTTTCATTGTTCAATAGCTTTGTTATAGTTTATGGACTTTGTTCTATAATTTGATAAGTAGTTGGATCTTCTTCGTTTTATTGAAATTTTTAATGATTTTTTAAATTTATTGAAATTTCGTTCTTCTTTAATATCTGGAGGGAGTTTGTTCCATAAATCAATTGTAAAATTAGTAAATGATTTTTCAAAGATTTTCTTTTTAAATTTGATTTTGTGATAAGTCTTAGTTCGCTTGTGTATATTTTTCTGTAATTCTACTGAAGGTCTTTTCCAAAATAGTAAGAGGCAATTAAATTTTAATAGGTATTCTAATGATTCGATATTATGTTTTTCTAATATTTTACTTTGATCGTTTTTACTACAGATTGTATTAATTGCCCAATTAAAAACTTTAAGTTTTTTAAATATTTTCTTGGTAACATTGGTAAATAAAAAAGAAGAATATGAAAAATGCGACAGTATAAGAGATCTTAGTAGTACAATTCTCCAATTCATTGGTAATATATGTTGAATCTTAGTTAGCAATTTAACTCCATGGGCCATTTTCTTCGTAGTTGCATTGATCTGATCTGTAAATTTAAGTTCATTGTCAATTTCAATACCAAGATATTTAATTTTCTTAGTTTCATAAATGATATTTTTTTCAATATATATTGATTCTAATGGTTCACTTTTTCCATTTTTATTCTTTATAATCATAAATGGAGTTTTCTTAATATTGAATTTCATCATATTCTGTTCAAAAAATTTCTTTACTTTAATTATATGTTCTTGTAAAATCTTTATTTTGGATGTATATAATAGAGTATCATCTGCAAATTGAATGCATTTGCCTTCAATGAAGTTAGGAATATCATTTACATATAGATTGAATAATAGTGGTCCTAAAAATGATCCTTGTGGCACTCCATTATTTACCAATATTTGTTTTGACGATAGATTATTTACTTTCACGTATTGTGAACGATCAAATATATATGATTTTAGAAATTGGATTGATGAATCACTAAAATTATAAATTTCTCTTAGTTTTTTAATTAGTAAATCATGATTAATTGAATTAAAGGCCTTTGATATATCAAGTGAAGCAATATAAACTTTTTCATCTTTGTCTAATTTTCTACGCCAGTCATCTATTGTTTCAATTAATGCATAATTTGTTGATAATCCGTTTCTAAAACCAAATTGCTGTTTGACTAAAAGTTTATTCTCTTCAATGTAGATCGTTAATTGTTGATATATTAGTTTTTCAAAAATTTTGCTTATTCCTGAGAGAATAGATATTGGACGATAATTCTCTGTTTTCTCATTATTGCCCTTTTTAAAAATGGGGATAACTTCAGCCATTTTTAGTTGTTTAGGGAAATAGGAATAGTAAATAACATTCATTGACGAGATCACATAATGGTCTTGCTAGTACACATAGAGCGTCTTTTAAGAACCATAGAGGATATTAACTTGGGCCTTTTGATTTACTTGTTTTTATCATCAAACTGATTAAATTTACACAATATCTTAAAATTCACTTCACTTGCAGAGTTATTTGCGGCATTTCACGGACGTGATAGCTCTGGTGCGGTCTTCCTTTCGTGTCGGTGTTTTTGGTAAGGGTTGGAGACTTGGGAAGTAGATAATGCAAATAGGAAGCGGAGACAATTTCTAGATTGATGATTTCGTAACTTGTGAACCCGAGAATCATTGAATATGGTAGACAGTGGAGGTTACAGTGAGAATGCTAGTATTTCTTGAAGAATCTGTTTGGAAAAATAAGCGTAAATCTCCTATCTATCTCTTTCGGGTGCTGGTAAACGTTCCCGAAGACTTGTAGAGGCATAGTCACTTCTTCCAGGTACTAGATCTGATAGTAAATGGTCCTCATAGTACATTCTCTTCAACAGCTTTTCATCCGACTTTCTCACAATTGTTTCGATAGATTCAAAGTTATCCGTATATCCCAGTCGTATTGCCGTCCTCTGTCGTTTGTCTATGAGTTCCTGTAATGACTTCCTGCATCCTCCCAATACTAAGACCGAATAGGTTATGTTTGGCAATATCAACGCAGTGTAAAGTATATTGAGCTCGCGTAAGGAGTAACCTTGTGCCTTTAACTTACTTAGAAGGAACATTTTGCTACTGCATTTTCGTAGAAGCCTTGAGACATGTTCTTCAAATGACAAGGCATTATCAATGTACACTCCAAGGATTTTAATGGCTCGAAAGAGTTTGCCAGATGGGTATTGTGTAGTAGTCAAAGGAGAGCTACTCTTAGAAAAAATCATTTCAACCGTTTTTTCTTCATTCATCGATAGGTTGTTGTTATTACACCAGTCTTTCACAGCGCAGAGCACTTCTTGGGCCCTGTCTTGACCACGCATTCCACCCAGTAGGATTGTAGCATCATCTGCGTATTTTACTAAAGAGACATCATCTCCGTTCAAAACAAGATCATATAATAAGTTGAATAAGATTGGCCCCAGANTAAAAAGTGTATAGTTTCAAAGGCAAATATATCTATCTTAAAGTTGGTTTCTATTGATTAAATAATTTTAAAATTACCTTCTTCAACTAAGGAACTAATGATTGTGGAACAATGTAAAGAAGAAATGATATAAAATTGTAATTACACCATATTTCGTAAATTTTTTACAATAAGGAAGGCTATTTATAATCAAACGCTAGGCAATTGATTCATATCTTTGAAATATTTAAAAAAACAAAACAATTAGCGATATTTGATTTAGAAATATACCATTTAAATTATTGTTGTTATTTACGATAGATTTTTATTTGGCTAAAATTAAATTTTGGAAAATATTTTGCAATAAATGTTAGGAAAAGGATTTTTTATTACATTAAAAGCATAATTCGCATACTTTGGAACCCCAAAGTATGAGGCTTACAATGTGACAAAATTTAAAAATTTATNACAACATACGGCGAGATATTCAGTTTGCGAAGAGAGTTAAATATTGCAAATGTCAGCAAGTGGTCTGATAAGATAAAATCTGTAGCAAATATATATTAACAGTTGAGACATCGGTCAACCAACAAAGACTTAAAAAATTGATAAACGTTTTATTTAACAAATATATATTAACAGTTGAGACATCGTTTTCAATTTCACAAATAATTTTGGTCATAATCACCCATAGTAATAATTAAGTTTGATTTGCAATGCAAATTTCTTTGTATAAGTTTTTTCAAAAGCTTGAAATGATTGTACTACAAAAACTTAAATTGATCAAATAACAGACTCTGCATATTTTAAGTTGAGCCCACAACCGATAAATTCAGAATCTTTAGAAGGATCATCTCTGATTATTGGTTTGAATTTGCGTGGTATATTTAGCAAAACACCACCACCTCTAGTTTGTCATTTAAACTTTTTAAGTAGTCATTAGCTTTAACCAAGTATCTGTCACACCAATGATTGTACTGTCATCAAAATTCTGAATTAGATTGTAAAATTTATCAACTTTATTCATAATACTCTGGCAATTGCTATTTACTAATTTATTTTGCTTAGTTAGAATTTACTTCGTTGCAGGTATAATTTTTGATTACAATTCAGATTGGTATTCAAAATAGTCAACTGCATTTGATTTTTATATATAGGGCTCTCGTTATGGTTATTATATGATTTTTTAAACATATTTGAATTTTTGCAGTTGAGTAAAAATTGTATACCACTAACACGTTCTCCACATAGCTTTAGAAGTCAAATAATTAAACGTTGATTACATATCTTTTAATTAAATAATGCATATTTAGAGGGAAAATTTTGTAAATTGACGATGCTCAAGTTGAGCGAAATATATCTCTTAGTCTAACATTATTATTTAAATTATTAAAGATCCTTACCAACAAAGAGCTTTTCATTTACCAACGATTATTCCAATTGCCCTTAAAATATTTGATTTGAGAAACTTGATAATGTACACTTCGATTAACTTAAGTATCACCAATATTCAATTTATAAAATATTTTCCGCTACTTATATATTGGTAACACATCGGTCTAGACAAAAAGTCATATTTAGAGCAATTTTGAAGCCCGCATTTTTTATGTTTGCATTAATTACAATATCTCAATTCATAAAATAAATGCTACTTAGTATCTCAGTAAATGGTAGTAGGTAAGCGTAAAAAGTGTATAGTTTCAAAGGCAAATATATCTATCTTAAAGCTGGTTTCTATTGATTAAATAATTTTAAAATTACCTTCTTCAACTAAGGAACTAATGATTGTGGAACAATGTAAAGAAGAAATGATATAAAATTGTAATTACACCATATTTCGTAAATTTTTTACAATAAGGAAGGCTATTTATAATCAAACGCTAGGCAATTGATTCATATCTTTGAAATATTTAAAAAAACAAAACAATTAGCGATATTTGATTTAGAAATATACCATTTAAATTATTGTTGTTATTTACGATAGATTTTTATTTGGCTAAAATTAAATTTTGGAAAATATTTTGCAATAAATGTTAGGAAAAGGATTTTTTATTACATTAAAAGCATAATTCGCATACTTTGGAACCCCAAAGTATGAGGCTTACAATGTGACAAAATTTAAAAATTTATTAATGCTTCTTTGCTAACCAATCAAATTAAAATTTATTTTACTGTCAATTTATTGTAGAAGTATTTGAAGTTGAAAATTATATATTAACTGTAAGTTATCACTACAAATTTTTAAACTATAATTACATTTCTACAAAACTTTGAGGAAACACTGAGTAAGAAAAAGCTCAATGTGATAAATAGCCAACAATCACCATCCGATTCAAATTAACATATAAAGCTGAAAACCTCAGCTTAAAATATAAATAGTAATGAAAAACACGAATTCAAGAAACACGGAGGTCAATGTACAGACAAGAGATCACCAGGGGTAGCGGAAGATGCTAAAGCAGTAAGATTACCTAAAACAGTATTTGCCATTTCAGTTTCCTCAGAAGTAGGATCCGTTGAAAAACAGTTGGCGCTAAGTCGTTCATTTTGAGAAGCACTTAACTGCTCAATAAGATCGGCAGACTGCGAAAGCTGAATATCTTTCTGAAGACATTTTAAGAAACCTACATCTATTCCTTTAGATTCTAAGGAAAATAGTGAAGTAAATTCATCTTCAGTTATTTCAGAATGGCGACCATCAGTAAGGTTATCGAGAAAGTCATCAACATATTTACGCATTGGACCATCTTCAGAAAGATCATTTGTAAAATTCATCACACTTCTAGCTAATTGAGCACCCATTGCTCCACCATATGTGGACATTAACAAATCAGATTCCTCTCTTGAAAACCCACCAGAAGCGCTTCCATCATAATAAGGAGCATGGGTGGCAAAGGGGCCGTAATGGAGATACTCATACGGTTTCCAGTTATTCTGCGAATCATCTACTCTATTATCGACAGTTAACACATCAGGGGCTAGAGGCAAGCGTGTACCATCTGCAGGAGTGACTATGCACAACATTGCAGAGCCAGGTTCTTTTAATTCAATGTAACCAAGATTAGCTAAAGTTTTAAATTGTAAATTTTTGGATGAATCAAGTTCTTCACTACTTTCAGGAGACAATGGCAGTGAAGGAGGACTAGGAGATGGTGTGCATTTATCATAGAGAACTGGAGACAATAATTTCTTCTGTGGGGGAGAGTCATCAAAGGATGAAGATGATAACTTACGTTTTCGTGGTGGACTTTCAGCTTCGGACAAAACTGCAACAGAAAGGGAAGTGTTTTGATTAGCAACAATTAAATCATCTGCTTGTATAAGAACAGTTTTTTCTAAAACTTTATCTTGAAAATCATCTATTTTAATTACTTCTGCAATTTCTGTTACCTGATCACTAATGTCAGCTTTTAATGGTTCTTCAAACAATGATGATTCAGTAGTTAGTTCATTATTAGGTGAAGAACTTACTTTTTCTTCTAAAGCACTTTCTGCGAAAGGCGTTTCTACATTACTCTCAACTGCCTCATTTGTTTCCATTTTTTCCTCAAGGGTTTCTGAAACATTTGTTATTCCTTCATCTTCGCAAGGCAATTGATCTAAGCTTTCTGAGCTTTCTTTTTGATCAGTATCATTCGCAGACGCGCAAGATTCATCTTGAACAACATGACGGTCAGTTTCCTCAACGTCCTTCAGCAAATCGGACAAGAGTATAGCATCGGTTCTAGGAGGGGGTGTGTCAACTTTAACTGGTCTACCAAATTCTTTGGAAAATAGCTTTTCTGCAAAATTTAATAACTTCACCGCCATTTTATAATAACTTGTATCAGGAAGATTATACAACATGCAATTAGTAATTACAAGCACAAGATCATCAAAATATTCCTGTACGCTTGGATAGTCACGATTCGAAATTTTTCTGTTCATAGTATGCAAATCCATGGGCGTTTTGACAATTCTGGAATAACCAGGAGCTATTACATCGGTTACAGGCCACCAAAAAAACTTGCGCGAATCTCGTTTCTGAATAGATCTATGAATTGTTATCAGTTTTTTATAAAGTTCATCAGGAGAGAGTTTTGGAATTTCAATGGTTGTATTTTCTGGTTTAGATACATCTTCAGTACTTTCGACCTCGTCATTCTTTTCCTCAACAGCCTGTTCATTAGCATAAGAAGTTTGTTCCGATTCTTGCTCGTCTACGTCTTCATCAACTGACTTCTTTAAAAATTCCGAATCATCATTATCAATATTAGATGTCACATTGCGGCGCTTTCTTCTAGACTTCTTTTTTAAATGCAACTTCAACTTCAACGGATTTGATGCTTCACTCATTCTAAAATATAAAACCAAATAGGAACTTGAAAAAAGAGCAGTATTCATATGGCTCATGCTGTCAAAACACAAGATGCTTACTTTGATTAAAGATTTATACACAATAACAAACAAAATTTTTAAAATAAATCAACAAATTTATCCTTACAGTTCATAAGCATCGAAAATGAATCCAATATTTTAAAAATTAGTATTTTAATAGTATATGCAATTGAACCTGATTTGTCAGCAAGTAATTTTGGATACAGAAGAGCCTATTTTAAAGAAATAAAATTCAAGTGGGCTAAAGACATTTGAATATTGAACAATATATATATATATATATATATATATATATACATANGGCCGTCAAAGTCTTAGTGTTTAACTGACAGAAGTGCCATTTCTGTAACATTTTGAAGTATATTAAAATCTCGTTGTGAAAATACAATTTCATGTTTTAAAAGATACGATTAGCTGAATACAATAAATTAGCACATAATGCAGAATTAAAAAATTGGAACTCATCAAATTAATGCGGATGTGATTGAATAAGATGTCTTTCAGCAGTTGATACATTTACGTTTACGAGCGGTTAATTTAAGTTGTTTTTTTATATCATTTGCAGTGTGTGGAGTTCATAGTATTCAATCTGCGATGTCAACTTTTATACCCATTAAAACATCTTTGTCACTGGTAAATTCTGGGTTCACTTTGCATTCGTCTGGATCAATGTTGAGAATTGAATATGCTAAAAACAATGAATTCAAAGAATGGCATCGTATGTGAGGTTACAGAATCCTCAAGTTCTTAATTGAAAGAGCTATTCGATCAAGCACTGTTGTTTTGAGAGGTTCAATATCTCATTGGTTTGTCTTTATGGCTTCTCTATCATTTGCTTTGTGTCAGCATTCATAGTAGAGCTAAAAAGCAAATGTTACAAATTCCTCACTAAGATACCATGAATAACGCAACATTTATATGACTATTTTCCTGATGTCAACGCTTAGAATGAAGTAATTTTCCAGGTCCTTAAGAGATGTAAGCTCTAACTGCGGTAATTAACTTCGCAACCAAGCCTTAACGCAAATATTAAAAAAGAAAACATCACTGTAATGACTCACTTTGATTGTGAACGGTTTCTTGTACATTCATACTTTAATAGAGAAAATCGCCTTGTCCATTCAATGAGCTTGATGAAGCCAACCATTGTCATTACTAAGCCAGAGGTGAGGAATTCCAAAAAGAACTAGAATTTCACGCAGTTCCTGACAATCATCATTGTGATAATTGCTTTGTTTGAAAGTCAAAACATCAAGCTCATATTTGAATGATAAATCAAAAGTAAAGGTTGGAAGTGCTTACAAACACTGAAGATTAGATATGTAAAAACTCTAAATTTACAGATTTGTCAAACGACCATACTGGAGTTTTGGCCAAGTTAGTAAAATATGCCATTTTCTCCTAATAATTGGATATCTTTTGATGTCATATCCAAGATAATCAACAATTTACCTTATAGAAAAGCTGTGCTAATATGTAGAATATATATGTATTGTTTTGAAAGATGTATATACTCAAATTGGGAATAACAAAACTTTGTTCGCTGGTAGCAACCTCTACGAGTTATCCAAAATTTCGCAGATGTCATCCTTGATATTTGGAAAAAGATACACAACAGCTCGTTGAAGCTTTGGAAAAAGTTTTTTGAGGACCACCCCAGTGTATATATATATATATAACGAATACTATAAGTATACCCCGAAATAAATTGAAATACCTAGAATATTACTAGCGTTATGAGTTACTCATGCTAAGAGAAGCATTGTTATTTGTACCTCAAATTAACTGAAATAAAATGATGGAAAGTGCATAATTTTAAATTACATAGAACCAAACATATCTGAGCGATGTGTAAAAATTCTTCACGTATTAATTGCAAAATTAACGAGAACCAACATTACACATACGAATTTACCAGCTCAATAATAATTTAGTGTAAATTAACTACGAGTATACTTCTCCACCAACAGAGCAATATGAAACTTCAAGATAATTTGAAGAAGTGCATTGTTAAATATGCCCTGTTCTAATAGATTTGATTATATTCATGTATCCATTTTTCAGATTAAAACAGCCATTTATTGCAATTTTTTTCATTCCTAGGCGAAATTCCACTTCTTCAACTATCAAGAGGCAGACAAATTAATATCTCAAACTAAGCACTTTCGTATGTTGTATTGTGTATTTCTGTACTATGTAAAATTTACCGGTTGGAAGAACATTAACCATATCTAGGCAGGGCCTTTTCCACAATTTTAAGATCAGGAGGCTGCTGAAAGATTATCCCCTAACAAATTCATTATTTTTAATCATCGTATGTTACAATAATGATAGTGGTTTTTGTGACGTCGAAAAAATTGAACAAATACCTTCAAAGACCACAATGGTAGTGTTCAATGATAAACTGAACAATTTGGGAATAATATAATTCATGTCATTTTGTAAACTGGAATAAATTTATTGATGGAACTAAAAAAATAATTAAAGTATGATCTTCAGATATTTGCTTTGTTAATATCTTAGAAAAGTAAAAAACCAGGGAGAAATTGTTCTTTAAATTCTCCTCTAGCCTAGATAGGATGAATATGACGAACCGAAAATATATACAAATTTGCGGATGCAATAAATGTACTTCATGTTAAGTATTTTCGTGTAAGAGCATACAAATGATGAAAAACGCTATAATATGCAATAAAATAAATAAATAAAAATAAGTTCTTCTATCAGGGAAAACGCCTATATTTATTAAAAATTTGTTTAAAAAGAAATTAGATTTACTGGAAATAATAATACAAAATTCATGCGATGAAATAAGCATTTGGTCTGATTTGGCAACGTGACATTATGGCGGCAAAACTTTTGAAAGTTTAATTGAAATGACATTTCTTATGTACACAAAGATCTAAACCTACCCAGTTGTTCACAGATTAGACAAAATTTCTAAATTACTTTGAGATTTGTTTCTGGCAAAAAAGGAATGCAATAGTTGATTTCTGCCTTGTCTTAAATATGCCGCTATCAATGAGTAAGAACAATATAGAAGTACCTTCACGCATACTACAAAGCGCTTGCTGACGATTCTATTAATGTTGTAGCATTTGAAGTTAGCGAGACTTAGTAAGATGAGGTGTCAGTTGACGATTCATAGCAAAAGTGTTGATGCACTTTTCGCAATGGACTTGTGAAAATACTATTTGATAAATGCAAATCCTGACAGTCCACAGTTGATAAATAGTATACTAGTTAGCGTCTTGTTCAAAAGTCTGTAAGACAAATCACAAAGGCTCCGCCTGTAGTATGATTAATGTTGGCATAGTTCACATCTTCCATTATATAGTAAACCAAGGCCAAAATGTTAAGGGAGGGGTGGATTTTCAAGATCTTCTAAAGTAGAGCAGTGCCTGTTCATATGGTTATGATATAGAAATAGAGAAACTAGAATGTCTTGGACCTATTCTTAAGAAATACGATACGAGATGTAGGCCGCTGAAAGCTAAGTGGAGCGACAAGAAACTATCTGTGGGCGAATGCTTATCCGAACATGGGCTATTAACAGACACCAAATACAAATTTTTCAGAACTATTTCGGTATAGCTTTCCACAAAATCAACTATTCGGATACAGCAATACAGAGAGAAGAGTGAGCAAGACTGATACAAGTAGTGTCAATTGATGAAGTTCTTCTACATGATTTGTGTCAGCTTGTTGAAGGTACCTGGTGTGACGGTGAAAAATAAAGATAATTATACAAAAACACGATTTACCAGACCCATATTACAGCATTTAGTGAAAAGACCCAGAATGGAAAATGCGATTTAAAAGCATTTGCGTTTGTACAAAGCAATTTATGTAGACCATCAAGTCATACAACATAGTGCTTATTCTGCTGTGTATGACCCTGAACGATTGACAGTAAAGACAAGTAATCGAAAACCTTAATTGGCTGCTTTCATCAAAATTTAAATTCATGAAATATAAGCAGGGTTAGCAAATTTGCTGTTAACAGCATTATCTGCTGTTAATATTAACAACATGCAGTTCTGCTGTTAACAAAATTTGAAACAGTTTACACACATACAATGCGGCAAAAGAACTTCTACATTTTAATTTTAAATCATTAATAAGAACATACTAGAAATTAATGTCACCGTCGTTACAATATGGAGTTAATATCCAATGAAATACATTGCTAAATGTTGATATATGAATTTGAGTAAGTTTAATAACATCATAAAAAATTCATTGGCGGGTAAAAATCTGTATAATAAATTGAAATACCTAGAATATTACTAGCGTTATGAGTTACTCATGCTAAGAGAAGCATTGTTATTTGTACCTCAAATTAACTGAAATAAAATGATGGAAAGTGCATAATTTTAAATTACATAGAACCAAACATATCTGAGCGATGTGTAAAAATTCTTCACGTATTAATTGCAAAATTAACGAGAACCAACATTACACATACGAATTTACCAGCTCAATAATAATTTAGTGTAAATTAACTACGAGTATACTTCTCCACCAACAGAGCAATATGAAACTTCAAGATAATTTGAAGAAGTGCATTGTTAAATATGCCCTGTTCTAATAGATTTGATTATATTCATGTATCCATTTCTTCAGATTAAAACAGCCATTTATTGCAATTTTTTTCATTCCTAGGGCGAAATTCCACTTCTTCAACTATCAAGAGGCAGACAAATTAATATCTCAAACTAAGCACTTTCGTATGTTGTATTGTGTATTTCTGTACTATGTAAAATTTACCGGTTGGAAGAACATTAACCATATCTAGGCAGGGCCTTTTCCACAATTTTAAGATCAGGAGGCTGCTGAAAGATTATCCCCTAACAAATTCATTATTTTTAATCATCGTATGTTACAATAATGATAGTGGTTTTTGTGACGTCGAAAAAATTGAACAAATACCTTCAAAGACCACAATGGTAGTGTTCAATGATAAACTGAACAATTTGGGAATAATATAATTCATGTCATTTTGTAAACTGGAATAAATTTATTGATGGAACTAAAAAAATAATTAAAGTATGATCTTCAGATATTTGCTTTGTTAATATCTTAGAAAAGTAAAAAACCAGGGAGAAATTGTTCTTTAAATTCTCCTCTAGCCTAGATAGGATGAATATGACGAACCGAAAATATATACAAATTTGCGGATGCAATAAATGTACTTCATGTTAAGTATTTTCGTGTAAGAGCATACAAATGATGAAAAACGCTATAATATGCAATAAAATAAATAAATAAAAATAAGTTCTTCTATCAAATGTGGTATAAAATTTTAACATTGTTTAAATACAGCAAATGCACACTTTAATCCAAGCGATATTCAGCGTGAACAATATTCAAAATTATACTATAACTGCAAACAATTTTTCTAAACTAAGCAGAAATTCTAGCATTTAAGAAATTAATGAAATATCACAATATTTCTGAAAAAGAATATATACATGAGAAGACACTGTTGTCAAGCGAAATAAAACATTCGGAATGCATGAGATTATTTACACTATTCTATTATTGAGAAGAATTCATTCGACATTTAAGTGCTAAACCAACCGAAAAGACCACCGTGACTGTTGTTAGGCTGGTTTGCATTTGCATGTAAATACTGCTGCTGCGCCTCAGTTTTAAAAGTGTTATAATTGTTGTCAAGCCAAATAAAAACATTCGGAATGCATGAGATTATTTACACTATTCTATTATTGAGAAGAATTCATTCAACATTTAATTGCTAAACCAACCGAAAAGACCACCGTTGTTAGGCTGGTTTGCATTTGCATGTAAATACTGCTGCTGCGCCTCAGTTTTAAAAGTGTTATAAGCTTTATCTCTCTCAGCAAGAAGTTCATTAATTTGGGTTGATTCATTTTCCAGTTGTTTAGTTACTTCTTCATATCGTTTTTTAGCTTCGACAAAGTCTTTTTGGAAGTTCGATAACCAATTTTTCTTTTCCATTAGGGTTTTTTCATATGCAACAATATCAGTTACCAATGGTGATTTATCATTACAAACTACAATTTGAAGTTGATACCTACCCTCAGAAATCCAGTTATCCCCATAGACACAAAATAACCATTTCCCCGGCTTCAATTTAATATTTAAAGAGTACTCCAACCCATCTAAAAGGTGAAAGGAAGCAGGAATTTCGTCATCTTTCAAAAAATGCAACGGTATAACATTGTTGAGCTGAACACGCTCAAAATCTACAAAATACATGTCTACCTCAGTTCTATTTTTTGATTTATTGGTCATACTATCTTCAATTAGTCTAACAGATCCAGTTTCGTCAAAGAACACAATCTTAAATTTGCTTTTACTAGTTGAAAAGCAGTTAATTAAAATTCCTTTATCCGTTGCCTCTGAATTAACGATAAATTGATAAAAATTTGCACCCTGTCGCTGAACAGTGCCTCTAACGATTTGTCCAATTTCAAGGTTTACAAAGTCTTGAGCCTTGTTTTCATGAATTTCACGTGCATGGCTTAAAATTTTCGGTGAAATTTGCGTGGGAACCGGAATTCCTAACTTAGAAAACAATGCACCGAAAACACGACCAACACTACCAATTTCCGAAATATCGATTCCTTCCATTAATTCATTATCAGAAACACCGGCGTCATATTGTCGACGTTTTACTGGATTGCTTAACACTGCGTAAGCCAATGAAATTTCTTTGAATTTCTCCGCTGCTGCAGCATCACCAGCGTTTTTGTCAGGATGGTATTTCATTGCTAGTTTACGATAAGCTTGCTTAATTTCGCTAAGAGTTGCTGTTCTTGCAACGCCCAAAGTTCCATAATAATCCGTTCGTTTCTCGGAAGGCATCAGGAACTATTACTAAAATGCTACAATTAGAATTGAATATTAAGGATTAACACTATTACATAAAGTTAGGCAACTAAAAATATATTGATAATTCTCTGAAGGCAATCAAAAGCAATGCGCACAGGTGGAAATAATACACGACGACAAGTGAAAGCAAACATTGAATATATATTAAATTGGAAACGAAGGCAATTCGGCGAATATGCAAAATACACAGCTGTAAAAATTTAAAGCAATAGAAATTAGCGCATCTCACACAAGGTTTTTCTATGCGCTTTTATGTACATGTATACATAAAGGATTCATAATGCTAATAATTTGATACTAAAATCTTAAACATTATATATATATATATATATATATATATATATATATATATATATACACATTTATATCGGGCGCTTTGTCTATATACAAATATTTGTATGGGGCGTTCTGTCGTTTTTGCAATTTTCATGTGGAAAAATCGTTGTTTTATAAAAGTCTAATATAACCATCCTATTTTTATCAAATATAGACTAATTTATATCAAATGTATGGTGCTTTCGCATTTTTGAATGTGCTTTTTTATCGGAATTTTCGCGCCACATTTGTCCTATTGACCCATTAACTGCCGACGTCACCTGTAGGTGACACTTATTATTTGACCTGTATTTTACTAATTATAACTGTTTTGTTTATCTTTAACTCATTCTAGTTTGGTATGAATAGGTTTACAATATATATACTGGGTTTTGGCATGACTTTGTAACTGCATATAAAAACAGTGCACTGTTTGTGCCTTTATGACATATTTCCGAATTCTTTTACTACACATAAAACAATCATTCTCATCTTTTTAGATATGCAATGATTAGCAATAAAAAGACATTTCACAATAATCTAGTAACACAAAGAATTGATGTAAACAATTTTTGAAAGCCTCATGGCAATGGAAGCTAAATGGCAAATGAAATAATGTAGGTGTCACTTGTAGGTGACGTCGGCATTTCAGAATTGAAAAATGTATACATATGTAACAAAGCATTTCATCATTTAGTGCATAAATCAACTATTGTAGGAAAATTCAACTACTGCATACATTCTGTTTATTTAAATAGCATGTCTCATAAATGTGAACAAATTAGTCTCGGGGGTTAGGAGTGAACAACCTCCCCCCCCCCCC
>CABFPE010000141.1:233381-249292 GCA_900660155.1 Hofstenia miamia | reverse complement strand
CCCCCCCCCCCCCCCACTTGGGAGGTAAGGCAACTCGCCTTTGGTTACCCACTTTACCATTAATTGATGACATCCCCCTTAGGAAAATTGCTTTTACGGCCATGCAGGCAACATAATATAATATGGTGTACAATCTTGATAAAATTTCAGTTAAAATTAGTGAAATAACACCACTTGATTTATTTAATTTATTGTTTTCCCAAGAAGTATTTGAACATATTAAAAATATGAGTAATGGGTATGCATTGCAAAACAATCATCAATTGACTGTTTCTATAAAGGAAGTTCAATTATACATTGCAATCTTGCTGCTTACTGGTTACTTAACTCCAAAAAAGATTGATATGTTATGGGAGTGCTCATCATCATCATCAGATCCACATAATGACATGAATGCCCAAAATACCTGTATTAATTACCAACCAAGGGTGGATCTTTTGATTCAAAACAATTTTCAACGTTCTATTATTCAAATATTTTTAACTAGAAGGGCAGCTAGTCGTGAGAAAGTAAAAGGCATAAACATTCATTGTAATGTGGATTGTTGAGTACAATATGATATCTGTCATGATGTTAATGATAATAGAATACAATGAAATCAGTGTGCATTTTTAATGCAAGAACCTGAAAGCATTGCTCAAATTGCAATATTGGTTTACATATAAATTGTTTTTATGCTTTTAATAACTTGTAATAAAATAATTTTTTTTGTATTTTCTTAACTAAGGAGCCGACTTCATCTGTAGGTGACGGGGTCACAAATATTTTCAATAAGTATTGAGCAATAAAATTTCACTATGTAGTTTGAAAATTGAACAATTTGAACTGCATATGAGAAAAAAAATAGAAATTGGCTTAAGGTCTACTATAATATATTTTTTATGCTATATCTTTTTTACGTAATGTGCGTAATCCTATGTTCAATTTTGAATGGACCAGTTTAAAAAAATTTCAAAAATATGTTTTTTCTGACAAAATAGTCCTGTTTGGAAGGTCATAGCTCAGTCAGTTTTGATTTTGATTTCCAAAGTTTTTACACCATTCGATGCGTAATCGATAGAAATATGTGAATCAATTGATATTTTTGCACAAATAGTGGTCCATAGCGCAAGAACTACATTAGATAACTTTTCCGGAGTAGTTATATTCGATTCCACATCAAAAGTTGATTTAGAGGTCTCCTAAAAGCCAAGCGCTATAGTAACCAGTTCCTGCTAGAGGTGAGTAAATGCCTATACAGGCATTGGCCTCCTCATTTAGAGGTTTCACTTAAAATTTCCTGACCATCATATAGTAGGCCATGGTCTGAAAATATTCATTGCATCAGAGATATCCTAGAACGACCAATAATACTCAAACAAATCTCGAAATTTAACCAAAAAACAAAAAAAATGATAAGAAGACACAGCGCCTGATATAAATGGTTTTTGCCATTATATATATCCGGACAAGAACAAAATTTTAGCATATTTCGTCAGTTATTTGACATGTATCTGTATACGAATGAATTGAATATTGCTACAGACCATAGTACTTTAATGTTTTATAAACATTCAATAGAAGGATTTCAAACGTATGATACCTCGTCTTGGAACAGGTATATCGTAGAAATCCATCGACCTACAATAGCTATAAGCCTAGCCTATTAGTTGGAGAATCAGACAAATATGCAGCTCAATGACAATTACACATTCATTATTTTTTCTGCCTCGGTTTCATTGCTGCAAGTACTAAAATGAACATTGATGACGATTTGTCATGTTCTGTTTTTGTTTATGCCTAATGATGTGTATTGTGAATAAAAGATGTAGTAGTATTAATAGTGCTTTATTGGGCATCAATTCATGAATCACAATAAAACAACAATCGTATAGCTAATTCATACCATAATAATGCATGAATCATGTACAATCAATAAAACGCGTGTAAGTTTTACAGAACTACTAGTTTATACTATATTTTAATAAAATGACGATTTCGCATTATTGTTGTGTCCGGATATCAATGGCGGGAGTTGTATAGGTATATACATATATATATACAGTGTTGGACAGATTAATTCGTCAATGCAATTTTTTTGTATTCTCTCCGTCGTTGCAGCAATTGCTAAAACATAGAACATCTCTGAACACTCATATTCCAATGATGTTCTATTAGTATAACTCTAGTATGTTATTTTACACATAATGCCTCTAAGGTAAGAGCTTTACTAAACTTTACGGCAAACCGATTAATTAGCTTTTATTCTAAATGTTAATTTTTATGTTTTTCATGTAAATGATGAAAGATACTCCAATAGTAATTTGTAAGCTAATTTAGGATAAATTCAATCGATTTCGCAAATAGCTCGTGAAGTATGATTCTCCTTCCATTGTTGCTTCTCGCTTTCTTAAAAAAAATGGTAACATTAAACCCTAAATTAAAGGAAGATGTGGTGCCTATAAAAGCTTAGCAACTCAAACGGTACGGCTCTTTCGAACAGAATCCCAGAAAAAGCTAGAGCTACTGCATCACAAGTACAAACTGCAGTAGGAGGAAAAGATACTAAGATATCTCTGCAAACCATTCATAAAGAGCTGGGTAGCTGGTTTATAGATTATTTCCTGCCCCAAATCTTACTCCTGGACGCATGAAAAAAAGACTACAGAGGTGCAAGAAGAAAGACTGGACTGTAGATGAATGGACAAAAATTACTCCAAATTTTGTATTATATTTTTTAGTGAGAAAATATTTAGGTAATCTTCAGGGGCTGTAGATATTGCCCCTGCTCGTTCACAATTTGTCCGCCGAATGAAATTTTCAAAATTGCAATTCATTCATACAAAACACAATCGCCCATTTTTAGGGGCCAAATGTTTTGTGGAGCAATGTGGTTTGAACGACCTGAGCCGATAATTCCATTAATAGTACCATGAATGCAGCCACAAAGCCTGTCAAATTCAACCTCCCTGACTTACCACAATTTAATATCATTCTGGTCTTTGGCGTGATTACCTAATCCAGGGTGAATTGGTATTATCATTTCAACTGTCTAACATCTGTGATTATTCTGCGCTTCGATCGATTTTCAGATGCAGTATCCAAACCATATTTGAATATTGTTTACCTGTTTACGCTCTAAGCACTGCCTTGGGAAAAGAAGTTCATTCAATTTCAACCAGGTGAGAAAATAATAACACATGGCAGAAGTAAAGCATTTCCTGTGAATTATGGAAATCGACTGATGATCTTATCTCTGCATTTTTTCAAGAAAGTTGAACACTTGACGCATCCCCTCCACTTCTATATTCCTGATAAACATACGTTCCTGCTGATACAAACAATATTCATGTTTTCATTTTATGATAAGCATTGTAAACTCAAATAACATGTATTAATACTTTTCTCTGTGAAATTAACGCTATAATAATATATCTACTGTTTAAAATGATTTATTAATCATCAACAATTACTACAGAGGAGTATTAATATAGATAAGCAAATGCAAGGACATTTCATTAAAAATCTCCGTTACATTCACGAAAAAAGAGTTAGCAGCGAAGCTATTTATAATTGGTCTCAGTAAACGTTTTTAATCTTGGGTTGAACTTTAAATGGAAACTTATGTCATTTGAAAATATAGATTTTTTTTCCCAAACAGTGTGTTAATAAAATAAATAAATTAGATGAACAAGAGATATCTTGTAGTGTAGAATCACTGGGTTGAATCTAGACAGAACTTTGCCAGAGGACTTAGTGTCAAAGCAGAAGGTCGCTGAGGTGAACATATATTAGAGCAACAGTGATTCTAGTGAACAAGAGAACACGGTTAAACTATTTCTCTATTTACAGATGCTTGGGTGTCTTATATACAATTCGTATTTACAATATTTACAAACATGAAAACAACTATTCAACACGAAAAGCGCGTGATCTGGCCCCAGGCCAGACTCCGCGATATTCGTTGTGTGCCCAATTGATGAGGATCTGGCCCAAATGTATCAATTCGACCACTCTTCGTTCAAACCATACAACACTAGGAGTAGTCATGGCTAACTCACATCGGTTGGGATCATATTACGAGCCATCGGATTGAACCTTCAAAACCAGTCCCATGTTCTACATGACGCATCCCATACACCAATTGTGGCCGGCAATGACTGCGAACAACAAATAACAAAACGAAAAACCATCTTTTGGCACTGCAGCATTGATTTCCCTTCCAGACGAATTGGACAGCGGATCACAAGGAAATTCTTCATGACTTGACACCCGTTCAGGATCACGTCAGGGTCACCATGTAGAATCACTGGGGTGATTCTAATGAACAAGAGAACACTGTGAAACTATTTCTCTATTTACAGATGATTGGGTGTCTTATATATAATTCGTATTTACAATATTTACCCAATGATGTATTGTATTTCAGTTTGGGGAGGAGCGTCGAAAGTCGCTGCTCTCGATAAAATCCGGCAAAAAATCGTTAAAATTGGCATTATTAGTTATTATCAGGATGTTCAGAACGTAGTAAGAATTTCAGATCGGAAGCTCTACAACTCTATATCTCTTTACGATCTCATACCACACAGACAAGGCTATGCTGAATCACGCTTGAGGAACAGATATTCAGTAACTGATGTCAACACATCTAAGAAGTTCCTGAGAACTTTTCCCGACAGACTTCTCAGGAACTTTTTGATCTATTTTGTTTCTCTATCTCAGATTAGTCAGATTATTTCTGATTTCTTATAAATTCATTATTTATTTATTTATCACCAGAATTTGCAGGAACGCCCCGATAACTACAGATTCCCATATGATAGAATCTTACTGTGCTGAAAATGCGCTCTTCCTGAATAAAAGCAAGTGTCATCAGATGGTTGTTTTAACTGGTAAGTGTCCAAGCTATGCTCTACCTGATGATTTTCCCAGATCTGCCTCCATAAAACTCCCGGGTATCACAGTTGATGAGACTCAGTTTTCGCGAACACTTCAACAATGCTTGCAAAAAGGCGTTGCTAACTTCATTTCGCAAAGTCAACTGAAAGGTTTGGTTTCGGATTTTAACTTGGAACAAGTTTTTCGAAAATCAGTTCTCTCTTTATATGACAACAATGCTCCTGCCTCGTTGGATGCCTCAAAGGTATGAACAACAAGGTACAGTCAGTAATGAAACAAAGATAGTATCTTAACACCTTGTACCCATCGACTTCCAGCAGAGAAAATTAAAATTGGCAACAAATATTTACCATCTTATCCTCTGAAAACCCACTCCATGACTACATTCCTGGTAGGCTAGTGCATTTCAGATGTCGAACTTCTCTTCGACCTCGCAAATTTTTTCCCCTCGTGACCCGAACTTTTGACAGATAGAGATAATTCTTGTGTCTTCCCCAATTTTAATAAAACTACTACTACAATAAGCAAATAGTAAGTAAGTAAGTAAGTAAGTAAGTAAGTAAGTAAGTAAGTAAGTAAGTAAGTAAGTAAACTTTTATTATTATGATAATCATCATAACTTAAAGATTATGAACGGAGGAGAGTTCACGACTTCAGGAATCGGCTGGGGAAGAGAGAGAGTTCTTTAGAGCTGGTCATTTTCCTCACTGACGGTAGACTGGGTCGTAGTGTTGTGATTGCGTACTCTGTTCGCTCCGGAACATATTTATGAAGCGGATGTTTTTCGCCCATGCGCTGGATTTGTCTGTATAGCCTTTGGTATGATATGTTACCTTATTGGAATGTAGTTTGATATGATTCCCAAGTGCACAGCTTTCTTCTGTACTCCGTCAATCTTTTCAAGAATAGTCTTGGCCGCCCCTCCCCAAACACTGCATCCATAAGTGATAATACTGACCACAATAGACTTGTAGATCAATTGTTGCTCAACTGGGGTATAACCCAGCTTCTTGAGCAGGAACACTGTAGAGTTTGCTCGCGCAACTGCGGCCTCAATAGTTGTCTAAAGCTGAGTTTCTCGTCAATAACAACTCCAAGAACTTTCACCGCTGTGACTTTGCCAACAATAGGCTTGGGAGTATAGGAACTAAATGTGAAGACTAATTCGTGCATCTTATTATTGTTGAAGAACAAGTTTTTCAAAGCAGATTGGTGCTGCAACGAATCTAGAATTTGATCAGCTCTATCTCCTGAATCTGCTGAACTCGGAATTACTGAGTTATTATCGTCAGCAAAGGTCGTCAAAGAATAATTCATTGCTACAGGTGAGTGCCTCACTAAGTCATCTGTTGCCGTGTTGAAGAGAACCGGGCCATTGACTGTTCCCTGCGATACTCCGAGATTCATGGTGCGTAGCTCCAAGTCCACACCGTTAAGGGTTGTGTACTGTGATCGCCCAGTCAAGAAACTGCTATACAGCCGAATTACATTAGCGTCAATTGCTGGCACAATGCGTTCTATTTTTCCTTGTGGCTTCACTGTTTAGAAGGAACAGACCACTCTCTTGTATTACCAGGGACAAGTTGAAATGGTTAAAATTGCCGCAGAGAGCAATAGCTTCTACACCCCCGCGTTCATTCAGGTTCTCGATTGTGTTGTTGATGTGTTCGGCAAGCTGAACTTCATTCGTGGCATCCGGTGGATAATAAATCACGCAAATTACAAGCTTGAGGTTCTTGCAATGAACCCAAAGATTCTCGAAGTATTGCCAACCTCCCGGCCGCAAACACTCGCAAGAAATGTCCAGCAAGTGGTAAACACAAACAACGCCCCCTGTCATCTTGCTTGAATTTTCTGAGCTGCGATCGTGCCGTATTATACCGTATCTCGGGATGTGGACGGCAGAATCTGTGATTTCTGGTGTTAGCCAGGTTTCAGTCAAACAGGCAAGGACTGTCACATAATTTTGCAATTTTAAAAAATTAATGAACAATGAATTATATTTATATATCAGAAATACATCTAACATATCTCGTATACACAAACAAACGGATTATAGGCTACCAATCACTACTAAAGGGCGCGCAAGAATCTGTCTGGAAATGTCCTTAGGAATTTCTTTGATGAGTGTACATCGGAAGCGGGTAACTATTCCCTCAGACGGGCAATGGCGTAATCCTCTCTTTGGGGAATCATGTCAACAAGTGAGTGCCTGCTATCGGATGATATCTTACCATAGAGTTTTCTATCGGCATCATCTACCATTTTAGATACAACAAAAAATTAAACAGGATTCTGGAACGAGATACACTGAATAAATGATAAAAGTTTCGAAGTCTTAAATTTTTAGAATGTTTATTAAACTTAGAACGAGTAGTCTCCGACATTTTCTTGATGGATAATTTCATAAGGTTTCAAGTGCCCTCTATGAATTTGGTATGAATATTTGGATTAAATCTATTTACGAAATGAACAACAATATCATCACTATATTCATAATTGAGATGACGGTACGCAACCCAATCATCATGCATCACCTTAATGAAAATATGGATTTTAATCGCACTAAACTGTGATGCTTTAAACCGTCTACTTTACCGTTTTGGTCGCCTTAACGTTTACAGAAAATAACGTAAAATCTGACATCTTCCGCATTCCGTGTTAGTCGCCTTCACCCTAATGTGGTAATAATATGTTCCTATATATTCGAAAGTTAATAATAAAACTTATTTTTAATGGATAAAATGAGGTTACATTATTTTGAACGGCTCAACAATGTAATTTATAGAATATTTAAATTATAATAACTACAATTAAAAGACTTCTACAAAAAAATTGTTAATATATTGGAATATTAGGGAACAAAAAAACTTAATCAAAGCAAATCTAAATGAATTATGCTCATAATATTTTGAGATTACTATAGTAACGAATTCTATATTTATGCAACTACTATTGGGACTAATTTAAATGGACGACGATCCAAGTTCCCAAAATTTATCAAATGCTGATAACGACATTGTGGAAAATAATCTGAATCAATCTGAGCAGTTAGTTGAAGACAATGATGTGAATATTACTGAACAGGTTGTAGATGAGTCTAATTTACAGGAAAATGCTTCTCCAATTAATGAAAATAATATAAATATTAACCAAAATGTAGATGAAGCTAATATAGATACAAATGGTGCGCTGCCTGCTGAAGATAGCAATGCTAATACAGTGGAAATGCCCACATTGATTGCATCTCCTATTAATTCTGAAGTAAACAACGATAACGAAGATAATGTACAGTCAAGAGCTGATTATTCAAATCCAATTGCTGAGAATTCTATTGTCGAAGATTCCAACTTGCCCAATGCTGCATTAAATGCAAGTGATGATAATGAAATAATTCAAGTGAATTCAAACCCATTGACTGTTGAAGAATCAAACGAACAGGTTGATAATGTTTCGCCCGTTTTGGAAGTAGATCAAATCACTTCAGAAGTTACTAATACACAAGATACATCTAGTGCAACAGTATTAGTTGAGGAATCTGTTGAAGATACTCAAACCACTAAAGTGAGCAGTAGTAAAGGCAGTCCAGGTGTTGATGAAGGCGAAACAACAAGTAATTATGATATTTCGGATCAAACTGAAATTGTTGAAGAAAAAGGTATTTTGTTCATTAAATTTATTTATTCATTGCATTTTAGGTATTGATGAACCACTAATACCAGAAAATTTTTATTATGATAGCGATCAATACGTATACAAACCACACATTAGTGAAGATTCAGGAATTCCAGCAAACATTTTACAATTACAGTGTGTATTTATGTCAATTTTCTTTATATAAATTTGCTTTATAACTGTGTTAATCTTAAACTGCCTGCACAAACTGTTTTTCATCATATTCGAGCAATTTTCCCCGGCCCTATTGTAAATTCGGAAACGTCTATATTTAAACGTGCACAACATAGTGTTTCAAATTTCTACTAATGTGTATTGATGTAATTGTTCATAAGAAAATTCAAGTTTCGAAAATCCATGGGGCAGCAATAATTAATCTTTATTGTTTTTTCAAATAGATGGCTCACACAAACATTTCGAGGTGTGCATAACGCAAAGTCAGAGAATCCATCCAACGATGGGATAGAGGGCGAGCGCGGCATAAGAACAAAAATTAGATAATATTTTACAGTTATGATTACAGTCTGCAAATTACTATAAATGGGAATCCCGGGTCTCTCTTTTACAATAGTACAGTGTAATCGGAGCGCAATTTCATATGAGCAGTTGTGACATGAGAAAACTTTTGCAAATCTGTTTTATCAACATTACAAGTTTTCAGAATGCAGATGAAGATTTATCTTAGCTTCATTGTCTGAGAGAATGATGAAATTCTTTTCTAAATAATTTGAGTAATCTTGTCGTAGTTTAAGCTTGAGATCAATGTTTGAACACAAAGTTTCATTTATACAATTGTTGATTGTGTTTCAGAAATGCACATTTTTTAAAAGACCAGCATTTTTTACTTAGAAAAACATTGCTAAAATATATTCTACTTAGATATTTTTTAATATTCATTTTACAAAGAAATATTTTTCTACAATGCACTATTCAATATATTTGTAAAAACTCTAAAACTACAAATATTTTTTTTCCAAAAATTTTCCAAAATTTGCCTCCTGTTGCCATTGAACACAAAAAATAATTTGCAATTTCACCGCATCAGTGGTTCAAAATTGCCACATTATTAATTCGTTCTTTGCACATATTACTTCTGAAACAAGTTTTATGACATCTTGCGGTTAAAAATGCCGCAGGGATAATTGTGCAGTAAATTGACTAATGTAATGATGTTTGGAATTGCAGACCTTTCATTACTGGTGAATTATTTTTGGTAGAGTACATTTCACTAAGGCAAAAAAAATTCTGGAATAAATTTAGTTTCTTGCTGAACAAATTGAATTTCATCACTTAGACTAATAAGGAGAAGAGACACATTTGAAAACTGGGCTGTTAAAATCGCTCATTTATGTGGCAAACTGGCAACTCAATTGCTTCAAAATACTGACACCGAGGATTTGATGGATGATCTTCTGCTGCATCTCTAAAACTATGTCCAGCAAGTGCTATTTGATCAAGTTTATTTATGTCGGTTTGTTCATCAGATATTATAGAAAAGAAGAATGTATTTCGCTGGAAATTTGTTGAATTACACTATCTGAGATAAGCAATAAAAATTCATTCTGTATAGCATGACTAGTATACTTGTTAGTTTGTTTTTCTATCCATTTAGCTAGGTATTTGATATCCTTCAACATAGTCGAAGAAATTGAATAAGGTTAGATTCTCCACTTATGCTCCCCTGGAATGCTCACTCTTGACAACCAAAAAATTGCAGGCATTCAATATTTTTACTTAATTTCATGAGTAATTTCACGTTCTCGTTTATCATTTCACGAACATTTCCACATTGAGTGATAACAGTTTCATATGTACAACTGCATATTTCTATTTATAAAATCCTGTTGTTGCTGTGCGTAAGTTTCCTATTTGACTACGTTTCTTACATGGAAAGCAAAGAACAGTATCCTTTTGCTGATTGTAGTATTACCATGAAAACTTGATAAATCATTGGCTTTGGCATGATCGGTTTTGTTTGCCTTATGTTGTTTTGGTGAATAAATAATTCTGTCTCGGATGAAAGGAATGGGCGTGGTTTGAAAGTGACAATGAATGGTTGGATATTGCGTGTTATCTAAATGCATATATATATATATATATATATATATATATAAATGGGCCGGGGTTGAGCTTGAATTTTCGGCTCATATCCATCTGTGCACGCAAATCATTAAGATGAATTTTTAAAAGAAGTGGACCTATGTAGCTTAACAGATTTTATACTCGTTGCTTTACTTAATTATATGATAAAAATCGTTAATTTTTAGTTTGTATTAACTTTAGTAACTCGTTCTTACCTTTAATTGTGACGGCGGTATTGTTAGTATATAAACAAAAATAAAATCGTCAGTTAATCGGTATCATAAATATTTGGGGAGGATACCATGACCCCTTTCCACAGACTCCGTACTACATCTTCAAACTTCCCGTGATTTCGCGTCATCCTCAAAAGTGGAGAATTATTTCAAGAGGCGTCACCTTAGAGATTCAACGAACACAAAAATGGTTCTAACTGTCCGATTATACTTAATAACAGTTTTCAATTTCTAGCACTGCTTTATAGCATTACTCCTTTACTAACAATATCATTTTAATTGAGAGAAATGAATTTTAAATAAATAGGTCTTCGTATTATATAATTTATGCACCTTGTAAGATTTGCATGTCTAAATATCATTTAAAATAATTTTTATTTTTAAACGTTTGAAAACTCGGACGTTCTGATAATGCTCAATGTACCACTTTTTTGAATGCCGAATTTGTATTAGTAACAACATTATTTATTTACATATTTTTCAGTAAATTTTTGAAAAAGTAATATATGTAGCATTATTTTGTTAGAAATTGGGTAAAAGCTTAATTTCAAATGTCGCATGGCTCAAAATTATATTTAATTATCTTTGATAAATTTAGTCATTCTTTCGGCTATGATTGTATGAAAAGATCAAATCTTCATATCTTAGATGAATTAAATGTTGTATTTATCACTGGGAATCTCACAGTTATTCTTAATATCAAAACGAAAGAACACGTTTATTTAAAATGTAGTGGTGGTGGCGCATTTGGAGCAATTTGTGTAAGTTGTTTAATTCTTTTAAATATAAACGAGACTAGGAATGCGAATAATTCTTTTGAATAATGTATATAAAACTATTACGGATTTTGCTGCTACATTTTAAAATGATTTGCATCGAGCTGTAAACCCCTATATGGGTTTAATTATATTTACTATGCTTTTTTGTATTTTGCTCTAGTAAATGATGCTTTTTTGTAGGTTCATCCAGATAGAAAGCACTTTGCCGTTGCAGAAAAATGTGAAAATCCCAATGTTTTGATCTTTGAGTATCCCTCTTTGCAACTCTATCGTATTCTTCGTGAAGGCACCGAGGAAGCATTTGCTTATCTTTCCTTTGATCCAAGTATGATTTTAGTTTGAAAAGTTCGACTATGCATTATGATGTACTCCGCTTTATTTAAAGTATGGCAAAAAAGGCAACGCAATTAACGAAACCAAATTTTATTTTTCTATATACATATGTAATAAAGGTAGCCATGTTTTTATCAGTTCATATGAAATAAAAAAATTCATAGTCATAGTTACCATAACAATAGAAAATATATTGTATTTATTCTTGATAGATAGCAAAGATTTTTTGAAAATAAGGAACATCAAAAGAACTTAGACATTCATTTTATACATTATATACATTATATATAAATTTACTATATATATATATATATATATATATATATCTAGAAAATGACACATGGCGATGCAAAGACTTGATATTGATTACACACAAATTTCAAACTATTATAACAGTACTGGTATTTCTAGCAAAGCGCAATTTTGATATTTTCTTTATATCCATTCTTTGTATAACTTTAATCAGCTTTCACTTTTCCGTAAATATAAATTGGGAACATTTCAAGTCGCTTAGATAGCATATTTTTTATGATAGTTGAATTACATAAAGCTATGCGAGTAGCATCATTAATCATATATTTAAAAAATTTTCGATAAAGCCAAACATAATTACTCCTTTAGTAGGATGTGTCAACTGATATTTGTGTTTGAATGTCTTTGCAACCGAAAATCTTTCAAATTTATTTTGAGCTTGCCCTTCAATATTAGAAAAATATAAACGTTCATGTTGCTAGATTTGTATGAGGCCTCGCAAATTTCGAATGTGTAAATCCTATAGATTACACTTTCATTATTATAAACAGCTTCTCTGTAAAAAAATCACCTTTTTAAGAGCAGAACAATTCAATTTATATTAAATTATTGAGAGATTCCAGAAAGTAAATTTAATTATCATTCAAATTGCATAAATGTAGATTGCTGAAACTATAAACATTTTTGAATTTTGATTTTCATAGGAATTCCTCTAAAACTAAGCAAAATATTCTCTCTTTATAAGATAAAACAAGAATTTTTTGTGTCATTTTAACTGGTAATTTCACCGGCATTTCATGAAATTTAAAAGCGGCTGCAGGACGGTAAATTGCCGCCCCGTCCGGCCGGTAGCCGGTTCGATTTCTGAGTGGAGGGTTCCTTGCAAGTTTCAGGAGGAGTCGGCATTTCTGTGTTTACATCCTTTTGAGGGGGGAGATAAGGGAGCCAATGAAGTAGTTGAGACGGCATCAATTTTGCCAGAACCAGTTTGAATCCTTGTAAAACGAGGAGAAATCACATCAATGATTTTAACGGAATCGACTACGAGATCGTTTTTTGCAACGAACATGTCTTTTAAGCAAGGCGTCATTACAAGAAGTTCGCTAATACGGAAGAGAGAATCCCTGTATCCTTTTCTCTCGTAATTTAAACATCTGTTATGTGGAATATCTCCAGTCGTCATGCACATTAGGGAACGGATAGCAGTCAACACTTAAGGTAGTATTAACGCCCAATGAGAATTGACAGATGACGATAATGTAACGTCATTAAAATTCCATATTTTTATAGGATTCCGTGTATTGCCACACTAGAATCTGTTTCAACATAGAGTGGGTCTACGCGGTCATTTTGGAGAATGAGATATGTGGTTTATTACGAAATTTTATAGTGCGATGCTTTCAGAATTTGAGAAATTTTAGTTACATAATCGTTTATCCATTTGGAGTTCTAAGTGAATAATCAAATTAGTCCTATAAATATTTCATACCGATCTGTGTTCGTGAATAATGGCTTTCCGTGATAACATGACCTAAGAAAATTTTTCTTACAAACGGAGAATTCAGATTTACAAGTTATGCTTCTTTACGGCAGTAAGAAATTCGTGTAGATTCGAATTGTGCTCATACTGACTCCGCTCACGAACATTGACATCATCTAATTATGAATCTTCACGTTTCAGATTATTTTCAGAAATAAAGTTGTACATGAATCGTTAAAAACACCAACGGCGTTTGTTAATCCATAAGGCAAGCGTGTAAATTGATATAATCCTCCTGCCGCTTCGAATGAAAATAGGTGGTAAACTTTCCTCAGTGGTGTTTGATGGTAAACAGATTTCGGGTCGACTTTTGGAGAAAAAATTATTAGAGTTTGCTTTTTCTAAATTCGCACCTGACGAAAAACAATTTGAGAAACATTAGAGACAAATGATGACTTATTCATTCACAGAAATCAAGTTCTTATTCGCGGCATGTTACTGGGAATTGACATTTTGCCATCGACACCATGAAGCCCCAATATGAACCCCATCGAAAATCAGCGTTTGTACAGTACAACATCACGCAATAAGGAGAAATTACTCTGCAAGATATGGGATACTTAGGCGAATGATGTTGAGTGTCAGGCTTGTTGAACAGCACTGGTAGAATGTATTCCACTATGTGTTTCCCGTCTAATTTTATGTATATATATATTAACTTCTATTAGAAATTTGAAAAAACTATTGGTCTCTAGCGAATTTTATGCAATCTTTATTATGGAGTAGCTTTAAAATATAACTATTCATTTAATTATGTTTCAAATATGTTTAAAATTTCTCTAAATTATATATGAGTTTAGCTGGAAAAATGCTAGCTTCATTGGGAAGAGCACCGGACTATACCTTAACTTTGTGGAATTGGAAACAAGAGGCCATCGTCTTAAGATCGAAGGCTTTTTCTCAAGATGTTTTTAAGGTCACATTCTCGCCGGATTTAGAAGGAATATTAACAACTTCTGGAAGCGGTCACATTAAGTAAGTTAGAGACACTTTAGCACGGAATAGATATTCCCGTCGATGAATAGTTAACTTAAGAATTATGTTATTAGATTCTGGAAAATGGCAAACACATTTACTGGTTTAAAGCTGCAAGGCGAAATTGGTCGTTTTGGCAAAACTGAAATTTCCGATGTTGAGGGGTATGTGGAACTACCAGATGGCAAGGTATTATCGGGTTGCGATTGGGGAAACATGCTTCTTTGGGAAGGTGGTCTCATCAAGGTTCAGCTCGGTCGAAAGAACAAACGGTCCTGTCATACTGGGCCAATCCAGCAATTTATTATGGATGAGGGAGAGCTGCTGACTGTTGGAGTTGATGGATATATTAGAGTATGACTTTGAATAATTTATCAATATCTTAAAAGAAGATGACAATTAAGTTATTTACCTAAGAAAATTGTTTCTTATATTTCTTTATATTTTCATTGTCATCATTTATATCTTAATAAGGAGTTATTTTATTTCATATTTTACTGAACTTTTTTTCCTTAATATTATTTGTTCTTATTCAGAGGAGCATAGAAGATATTTTGTAACTTTTTTAAAACAAAAGCGAACCAAAGATTCAGGTGTTAAGTGCTTTATCCAGTGGTAACAAATTATTAATGGTCCCAAATTTAAAATTTTACATTAAGTGTCAATTTTATTAAACGTTTAAATCTGAATTTATTGAATATTTATATCAATTTCTAACTTACACGCAATCACAGTACAGTGCGAAAGTAACGGATCACTATTATTCCAAATATAATATTATTTATCTGTTTAAAATGTAATCTTGAGTTCTTTCATCAAAGCAGCGTTTGGAATATCTGATTCCGATAAAAAACTGCCAGCTTAATGAAGAATTCCTTTTTGATTTTGTGATTTAGTATTAGGGTTAAGGGTGAGGGTGAGGTTTAGAGCTAACCACTTAATTCAAATTTTGATCAATAATTTATTTTATTGAGAAAATATTAGTGAAGATTTTCATCGTACAATTATCTAAGTATTGCTGATTTTTTGTGAAAGTCTTGAGTAATTTTTCAGTGCGATTGTTTTCAAGAGATGAGCATATTAATCTCATCTCCTCGATCTCTTTAAATCATTGATTGAACAGAAAACATACGTATATATATATATATATATATATATATATAT
>CABFPE010000141.1:220721-233151 GCA_900660155.1 Hofstenia miamia | reverse complement strand
ATATATATATATATATATAGATGCTTATTGAATATAAATTTGTCAGTTGCTATTAATTATACATGTAAGAAGTCTACTCTTTAGGTATGGGATTTTGAATCAATTGATCAGGCCGACACTATCGATGACACCGGAATGTTTGAAATTGAACCAATGAATGAACTCCGAGTGGGTAATGGAGAAGTTTTCCTTAAAGGTATTGTTAAAAGTTTGGACGAAGAGACAATATGGTACTCGCAGGATTCCAATGGTGGAATTTGGAGGCTGGATCTCAGTTTTTCCCATACGGTACTGCATTCTTTAGAAACGTTTTATAGTAGACTTTGCAAACACTTAATAATCATCCAAATTAAATTTTTTTATTAAGTATTTGATAATGTAATTTAGCAGCACTAAATTTCACCTTTATATTTATGTATTGTTTTTATACGAATATTACATGAAATATTTTTTCATATTTTCTGAATTTTTTAATGCCAATTGTTTATTTACTAAAGTGTGATTATTAGACTAAGTCTCCAGAAAAACTTTTTTCATTTCATTCTGGAACAATCACTGGATTGGATGTGTCACCAATTACAAATTTGGCTGCAACAATTGGATCAGATCGCGTTGTTAGATTCTATGATTTTAGCTCGAAACAACACATTTGTGAAGAGCGGTATTCCGCACCTGGTTGTTCACTTGTGTGGGCTCCTGAAAAGGTAAGAATTCCTCAAAAATTTCGTTCGCTGCATAATCATTTTTGAACAGCAGATTTAATGAAGTTTTTTCTGTTTAGATTGATAAGAATTGTTCTCGCGTTATCACAGGCTTTCACGATGGTGTCGTGCGTGTCATTTCTGTTACGAAAAAGGAATTCGATGTCGCTAAGCGTACAAAGGGAGAGAGTGCAACAATGCAGTTGCAGCAGGTTTTCAAACCACACAACGCCGCAGTTAATTCGTTAGCAATTACGCAAGATTGCGAGTTGCTTGCAACAGGAGTTAGTTTTACATTTCACATTTTTATAGATCGTTGTAAATTTGCCAAATAAACAATAAAAAATTTTAAATTTTATTTTTATTTACAATATAATTAATTTTAATTGATGTTTACAGTTATAGTAAATTCAAAATTCTTTTTGTGAATTAAGAAGTACAAATTCATTGATTTACCCTACGATATTTTATCGTCCCTTTTCTCCAATTGTAATCAAATTTGAAATGTTTTACTTAGAGTACTGACAAAACCGTTTTCATTTTCGCTTTCCGAGACGATAAGTTTGAACCAGTGGGGTTCATGGATGTTCCAGGACCTGTGCAGAAGCTGGAGTGGGCTAATCATCTAGGGAAGGAAAAGCGTCTGCTTGTATTATGCAGAAATGGCATTGCTGCTGAACTGCTTGTTCCAAAAGTAGAAGATGTAAATACCGAAAAGACCTACCACATTTCATCTGTAACAAAGCGAGAAGTTAAGTTCAAGAGTGTGAAATGTCAATTACGAGTAAGTACCGTAGAGATACCAATTGATAAATGTATATTATAAATTTTTTCATTTATATTTACTTAAACTATACCTATCTTTAGAGAGAAGAAGTGAAGATTAGAAAGGAAAAGGAAAGAGAAGAACGTCGCGAGAAGCGAAAAAAAGAAAGAAAGAAGAAAATAGAAAGAGGTCTTATAGATCCTGATGAACCTGAGGAAGAATCTGAACCTGAAGAAGAAGAGGAGGAAGAGCCACTATTTATTCCCGAGGAGTCGTTGATTAACACAGGTTTCTATTCTAAGGATGGTTCTAAGTTTTGGCTTTCAATGGTAAGCGTGTCCAATTGTAGGTCTTCATTGAGTATATTTCTTAGGACGGATATGATGCAGGTTACCTTTATGAATATGACTTCAGTCAGAATTCTGCAGAGAATGGTGTTACACCCTTGCGAGCTGTGCCTGTAATCGACTCAGACACCCCGATCTCAGCCATTTTCATTACGTATGTATAGCACATTAAGTCAAACGATACCAAAATTCTATTTTTCTTCATATATTTGTGCCATGTTCAGCATGTATAGCTTTTACATATTAGTTTCAGCTGATCTAATTTTCCTTTAGAAAGGGATATTGTTTAATATTTTTTCATAATTTATAAGTTTCTGGTTTAAATGTGACCGTGATTTTAGTCGTGAAATATATATTATTAGGGATATTTATATGCTTATATTATATACGTACATCCAAAATTTGTTTCACATATCATCAATTTTTTTAATATAGCAAAATTACATACTTTAAGAAACATATCAATAGTTAACCCAAAATTTCGCAAGTGTTATGTCTGCGTGCAGTTGTCTATGCAGAAGAGGAGTCACGGGATAAATGCTACTTTCAAGTTTTCAACTTGGATTGTTTCGCTTACAAAATTTATAAAAAATATTTAAAAATTCATAATGTATTTTAATTGTCTATTTTGCAATATTTTGAAAATTTCTGAAGGGCATCACGTTCACCACTTTACTTGAGTAAAATTGCAATATCACATCATCAAAAATCCTCAGTATGGCCTTGACCGTTTACCTAATTTACTTAATTGTATCGCAGCATGCCTTGTACTCGGATTAAAGTTTTTTCATTTATATCTTAATCGAAATTTACATGATATATTGTTGTTAAATATTTAGAAAAAAAATGTTCTTTTTTGGCTTGATTGATGGCAAAATTCGCGTACAGCCCTTGGAAAATGAAGAATACACTGTAGACTTCAATCGAATGTTGCATTACTGGATTAACACTGCCCATGATAATGAATATGGTGCAATTCAACATTTGAAAATAAACTTTGACGGCAATTTCTTGCTCTCAGTTGGAGCAGATGGAAATTTCTTCGTGTATACTGTAATGAGTCAAGAAGAGATTATGACTTCAATGGCCGCTGCAAAGTTGCCTTCACCTCGTGTAAGACTTAATGCTGTAAAATCGAAATTAAGTCCTTGAGATTTGCAGATGCACCTAATCCGGGCATCAATTAATGCAAATGATTTCTTAGCAAACGCACAGTATATTTTATCAGGAATTTCTTTACCAATTTACTATTTTTTAATTTATGACTCTATCAAATCGTGAATGCACCTGTTGATGGATCCTTCTGCATATAGTTATGAATGTCCATTTCTTACGATTCTCCTTCAATATTTACGTGTAGAGCTATTAATTTCGGAGTGCTGTTTAGTTTGCTCTAAGTGAGGAAGCTACATTAAAAGTAGAAGACATTGATGATATACATGCCTACAGCATTGAAGATGCGAAACAGAAAGCAGAAAGAGATAGACAAATGCGATTGGCCGAGGAAAAGAAAACGGCAGTAAAAAAACAAATTCAAGCGATGAGACGGAACTTTCGTGCATTACTATTAGAGAATGAAGCAATACCTGTGCATCTCCGTCTTCCAAGAACTGTAAGAAATTTTTATTTTATGCACTCTAAATGATCCACGCAGTTCATGTTGATTTTTCAAACATCATATGATTAGGTCGAAGCATAAAGTTTAGAGTACTATTCATACATTTAAGCGAGAAATACACATTTTATAAGTATTTTCAATTATCTTAGATCCTGTAATACTTCTCTAACTAACAGTTTTAGTCATTTTCAAGTACAATAAACATCTTGCAATGGTGTTGAAGAAGCTAATACTTAATCTAATATGTGCCAAAATTCTTCTCAAACACTTTGTACAAAATACTTTAGGAGTTTGAATTGGACCCCCAGATGGCAATCGATATTGAAAACGAGCGAGGTCAAAGAGTTGAGATTCTCCACAAGGAACTGGAATGGGAAACCTGCCGCAAAGATATTGCATTACGAAAAGTTAAGGATAAGTGAGTATATATTTATTTATCATATGTTTCACTTCATAACTAGATTCAAATCAACTGTCGAGTGTGAGCTAATTATTGTGAAGTGCTTCAAGACCGCGCATGAAGTAGCATCATTCAGAGCTGAGAAACTCCCTGATGGATTCTACGAAAACAAAGACATTCTATATGAGAAGGCATCTCAATTGATTTCACTAGTTAGAAACCCTACCAAGGAAAAAAGCAACGGTAACTATTTTCATTGTTTGTACCTTTTTAGAGTTTAAAGCTTCAGAATGGACTATCAACTTTTTTGAATTGAGTGTCATCACTTTACTTCATAATGAAATCTTGGAAAGTTTGCAAATGGCTCTTTTTTCAATTTCCCTTGGATTTAAAACACCAATTTAGCATTTTTAGATGCTGCATTTGGCTTGGGGCAGGCGCTTAGCCAGGGCAATTAAAAATGTGACAGCTCACTTTTGGTAACAAAAACGGCATAATGTTAGCAAAAAAATTGAAGCATTTTTTAATTAAATAACAAAAATAGGTGCTATATAAAATCAAGTCGTCTATGCTTACTAGAAAACTCCTTTATGAGCAGTACAATGCCCGAAGACATTCCTGATAAGAATTGATCGTAAATGCTCTTGGAAGTTGCAATGAAACTTCAAAATTTAACGTTTGATTTTCTCACTAATTAAAAGCGCAGCAAATTTTATATATAAGAAGTTGAGAACAATATTTGCAAGATTATTATATGAACCTAATTTCTTCATATGAGAATTGTACGAAGTGTCCGGGTCAATTTTGTCATTTGTTGAAAATTATCAGGCCGGGGCCGGTCTCACCCTGACGTGCCTGTGCCATTGGTTTTGGTAGAATATACCTTAATTAGTATTTTATTCTAAAGGAGCAATATTGGCGAACCCAGTGACAACCGTGATTCACTTTTAGAACGATGATTTCTGAATACTTGAAATCTCAGTAACTTTAATGCTAAATATATTCTTGTAATGCAATTTAAACCGTATTTTGTTAATTAGTTTGTGATTTCCTTCTTTCAGAAAGCGACGTTGAGAATGAGGAAGGTAAATGTGTGATTTTCACAATGTGTCCTTGAGTAAATGCATGGCTTTAGTGTGTTGTCGTTTGAAAAAATTTGCGTGTATTTCCTATTCGTATAATGAAAAATATTTTATCTTGTAAATATTTCATATTTTCGTGTAAGTATTTCTTAGATGTGTATATTTTGTAAATTGAAATGTACGTTTATAAGACAATTTAAGAGTAATTGTAATTTGAAACAGAAGACTATCACTGTGCATAAGATATTTTTATCAACTTTTCTAAATTTTCATTAAGTCGATTCTGCTTGTTGCTATATTGGAGCGTAGATTCAGCGGGATCTGAACTTACATGTATTAAAAGATTTAAATTTTTACAAGTATTTAGTGTATTTGGCAATTTCGTGTAAGTGGTTACGATATTTTATGCCAAATAGTCGTGTATTTTATTGTGTATTGTGGACAACACAGTGCATGGCTTATTTATTTAAATAATATATAATTACAAAATTCTTTAGTGAGAGCTGGAGATGATCAGACAACTGAAGTTGTTACAGATCATGCAAAACCTGGTAAAGAAGAGAGACAAGGACAAGTCGACGAAAAAGCAGCGAAAGCCCTTGGTAAAATGGAGAAAAAGCGACAAAAGCGGCGGGCTCGACAAAAAGAGGTATAACTTTATTTTTAAACAGTATACTGGACATCATTCGAAGAGATCCCACAAAAAACCGATTCTATTGTTTCTCTTTAACAAAGATAAATATATTTTCTCTTCAAAAAATTTGTATTACTAAATTGTAGTCTCATTGATTGTTTTGGATGAAATTCATTTAGTGGGAGCAATTGTTTTTGGAAAAGCCTTCTGAAAACTATGAGGATCCAAAGGATGTCGCTGCAATTGCTGAAGCTAAAGCCAATATGGGAGACTTCAAGCTGAAAACCGCCAGTGATTATATTGTTCCAGAGCATTTACGAATGAATGCTGTAAAGAAGTTATTTCAACTTATTACCCTCACTGAGAATGTAAGTACTAAGTCATTTTTTGGTTTCGGTGTAATCTAATAAAAAGTGAGCAATCTATCATAACAATATGTTTTCCTATTCTTTGGAAAGAACAACCACTCCCAGTAGCTGAAAATGCGAAGTAAGCCATCATAGTAAATGAACTCTTGCTTTTAACTAGCAGCCTCCAAACTCATCCTTAAATAATTTTAAGCTTTGAATTTCCGATTTTGAGACTGAAAATATTGATTTATGTCTTAGGTCCCAATAACAGACTTGTTACATTTTTTTATGAGCCAGCTCTGTACGAATTAGGCACTCACAAGAACAAATGTTTGTATAAATTTTTTGCCTACTTTCCAAGCATTAAATCTGTAAAATGTTTGTTGCGATAGCCATCCATTGACTTTTTGCAATTTCTCAACTCGTCCTGACACAGAGAAGAAATCCTCGAGCTACGTAAAGGTGCATACAAAAGTCAAATATGACGCTAACAAAATTCGAGTACAGTTTAACCCTAGGAAAACGATAATAGGTCAAAATGACATTTAAGCATTTTTGTTTGCTTCAGCATTTATTCAGCAAAAGACTAGCTGATATATATATATATATATATATACTTTCAATTAGTAGAAATTTTGTTTCTATTCTAGAATATTCGCATTTGAAACATCAGTGGTAAATTTATTCTCAAGGATTAATCGCTGTTCTAGTATTAATAATTTTATAGTATAAGTTTTAAAAACATTTTTGCCACAAAAAAGTGCACTACATGTTTGGAAGTGCGATTGTCTTTAATTGACACTTCACCACAATCGTGAAGTGAATGGGTCGACCCAAAAGTTTTATTGCACGAGGGGAGGTCTCATGAACTATTGTTACCCAAACTTCATTTGCAAAATTGTAACTCATTCATATATTTATGAACACATTTGATATAATACTTAAGCACAGGAAAACATTTACTCCTTGCTTATAAAAATGATTAATAGTTGAAATGTTATCTGATAATAATTTTGTGGAGGAAATATTATTGGAATTTAATTTATTGTTGTGTTAGGATTTCATTTTCTAAGCATTTAATGGCAGCTTTTGTTCATAAGTCAACATTCCCGCTTACATATTTTGTTTATTAGGCTTAAGAATATGCATGAATTAGTGATTTTCACCGATTGGAGATCTGGACCCCTCTATAGCTTTGGTTGTTCTATTTAGCGTTGCAACCCTGTTATCAAATCCAGGCCTTATTTTTCTTGTGAAATACTCGGAAATTTATGTATGGCTTAACTAAATAGAAAGTCCAAATCTGGAACCATCAAATTAATAGCAATTAAATTAAAAAAATTATATTTTGTGACCAATTTCCTAACATCAATTAATAGATGAACTTCAAGATCAAATAAGTCTGAATTAACAGTTTTTTTGTCAGCAGCCAGAGTCATGAATATCAGTTTATTATCTTACTGGTTAGCAATTTTAGTGATTTTGGAATCAGAACTTAAAATAATTGCTTTCCTGTTTCTAAATCATCTTAATTTTAACACATTTTGCTTTAGATTTATAATTATAAACATGACTTCAATCGCCGCTTGCTGGCGCTAAAATTCAAAAAGGCAAGACTTTTGGGGAAGATTGAAAACTGGCGACATGAGTTGAAAACGATTCACAATCTACTGCCAAATCATCTTCATGAGGATCTTCCGTTCTTCAATGACTTAGATGAGAGAGAGGTTCCTGAAAAGTAAGAATTGCTAATTTATTTATTTGGCTTAATCTTAAGATGGGGCCATGTTGGCCCAGATATTTCACGTCGGTATCGTCGCGGTTTCTTATAAACGTAATCCTCATCAAAGTACTGTTAATGAAAAGCATTAAATTCAAAAAATAATTTTGTTGATTATTTAATTTTATAGCTTTGACATAAATATATATTTTTTAGCAGTCGATTACCACAGCAATTCATTTGATTCTCATTTAATTCCGAAGTGTTTGAGCAAAATTTAAACATTATTTTACATTTTTCAAAGAAATATATTAGTTTTTAGTGTTTCTGCATTGAAGCGAAAGCCATTAGAATGGATGTGAAATACTGCAATGTTTAAGCCAGGCTTATTTCAAACTTGCAATGAACTATTTATTAAAGTAAAATTGTTAATCTACTTTTCAAGGTATTAACTCAGCAGATTTACAAAATTATCGTAATTAATTAGTTAGCCTGAAATAATTGTCTAGAATTTATCCAAAACAAAAAACGTTTAGAAAGTACTTTTATAATCGCGACATCTTGATACGATTTTCGCAAGACAGTAATCAGTTAGCCGACTATGCTGCTTTGTCTTCTTCAGCAGTAGTGGCGACTCAAAACGAAAGCGATGCGGGGACATATTTCAGTGAAACTCATCAGTCCACGAAATCAGGACACGCGTCACATGGTGTACATTTTACCAAAAAGATCGCCCCAAAACATAAGCTCACTCCTCCGGAACCTGTCGCTAATTCGGAATTTGAGAACCGCGTAGCCAAAGAACAACAAATTAGGTATAAATTGTCAATTACATACGTGAAGTAAAATATTATTTAATTGTTCCTGTTTTCATACTAATCGACTTACCTCCAACTGTTATATTTAGACTTGTTTACAAACAGCAAAACATAATCAAATCGTTCAATGCAGCGTTGTCAACATTTGACAATCATGTAATGAAGCTTCAAAAAGAAAAGTACGAGAAAGAAATCGATCTTAAGAATGCAGATTTGCGGTATGTTTTCTTGATTAGCATTGCATCTCAAGGTGTTCTAACAAATTAGTTAAGAAATCATTTTGCTTTTAAATTGATGCAATATTTTGTTCAATTCAATTTCAGATCTCTTAAGTGATCTAATCATGTTATTGACCAAGCACAACGCTATCTTACTGAGTATCTTTTTCTCCTTTTAACTATAATTTTCTATCTCGGGAAATGAATTTTTTAGTCGAGTGATAATTTATTGAATGGCAAACAATAGTTGTGATTTCATCGTTTCTTAGAATTTACATGAACTTATTTAGTGACGTCCCTGTTATTAATCTTTATTAGTTGTGTCGTATCGGAAGTCTTACTAAGTATATATTGTTCCCAATATTTGGTGAAAGTGTTGCTTTCCTATTGGAAGGAGGGAAAACATGTGTTTAATGTGGAACATGTTAGGAAGTATTGATACACAGTATCAAGTATTTCTATTTGTTGAATATATTTTTTTATTTTCATATGACAAATTTCTTATTATTGTATACATTACATTTTGTTCTTGACTATTGCAAAAAATTTAAACAGTTACACTTAAATAGAAAAGCTTTGGAACTAGTGTCATAGATCATGGACTATATCACTAAATAATAGACATGTTGTATGACCTATCGAAAGTATTTCAATGTAAAGTCAACTTTAATTTCCATTAAGTTCTAGCTATTATCTAATGATATTAAAGCATTTTAGGGTTTTTCTGAAAGGGTGGTTATAGAATTCGTTTTTTCTATTTTGTACAAATAGAATTTTTTTTAAAACAACATTTTTAGAAATATAACGTTGTTTGAGGAATTGATGTTACTAAAGGACTTTGAAAAACGAGAAAATGTTCTTAGTCAACGTGTTACAACTTCCATGCAAGAAAAAACCGATATTGAAGAAAAGGTATTAATTTAGTTATGGTTAGGTATTATTTTTTTCAAAATAATACTAGAAGTAGTTTTTCTAGATAGGATATCCATTGTCATAAATATATATGTTATTTTTTCATAATACGAAAGAATTTCTCATTGGAATAAAAATTTATATTGAAGATGCGGGAATGGGTGCGACAGCACTAATACAATCAACATAGATCTCAACATTTGCTGAGGTACACTGCAGGAATAGCCTTTACAATGAGAGAATTAGAGCAAAGAATTTAGAATGATTAAATTGTTTTTATATTATATAATAACTCCTAATATTGAAATTGATTTACATTTATACAATTCAATGAAATACTAGTGAAAATCCAAACGCTTATCTTGACAAGGGAATTAAGGAAAACCTGTGAAAGTTTATATGGGGTTTCTTAGTTTTTTGAAGCGCTACAAAATTTTGTACAGCATGAGGTCATACTTATATTATTGGAGCATGTTTGGAGAATTTTGCAATTTTGCCCCTTGCAAGTAAAGATAGGAGGTTGCCAGCACAGTTGAAATGGCAAATACATACAAACATAAAAAAAAATTTTGGTTTTAGAAGTAGAGACAGCTTTTTGTTTTGAAAAATAAAATAACTTTTTTCTCACGACCCTAATATATATATATATAAACCTTTAGTTAAATATTCTTATTTCGTCCATTTCTCAGTGTACGAAATTAATTTTAGGTAGTGGAGACATTGGCTCGATTAGAAAGAAAAAAAATTGATATCGAGAGAATCCAAGAAAAGGAAAAGCAATTATATGCGGACTTCTTAGCAAATCTTGGTGAAAATAACAAATGGACGGAGTTTTTAACTCGAGTTTTAAAGAAGAAAATCAAGCGTGCCAAGAAAAAAGAAAAGACTGCAGATGGTTAGTTTCACGTTTTCTTAATTTTTAATAAAATTGTTTGTAATTTTTTCAATTATTCTTAGTCTAAGTGTTCTTAAGATGTATTTTATTTATCTAGATAAGTTATTGATTGTGTACCTATAGATATGTACACCAATTTATATATTTATTCATGTTATTGAAGTATAATAAATTTGCAGTGAATCACAATACTGTATATTAATTGTGGAAAACATGTCAATCATGATCATCCAGAAATTAGTTGTATTTTAATATATTATATTAATAGTGAGCGTTTGTATTTCAAATGGTTTAAGATTAGACATCTTAAAATCATAGTAGTTAATTTTGGCGGGCGTGTTTATTAATGAGGTAAAGGGTTAAAAATTTCAAAACTAAATTACGCAAAATGAAAACGGATTTTTGATTTTAATATGCGTAGATGTTTTAAGTTTTTATGATTTCAGATTTCGGCACGAATCAATATTTTCTTAGGAGAAGAAGAGGACGAGGATGATAGTGACGATGAATCTGATGATTCCGATTTCATGGATGATTCTGATGATGGCGAAACAGAGGTTTTGGATGACTCCATTTGTCCACCCGGCTGTGAACAAGTGAGCATCTATGCATAATGCTTGTCTAATTATGGTTTAGGAACTCTATGATATGGCGTGTGATCTAAGAAACACTCGAATGGATATTGAAGAAAGCCTTGTTGAAGAGAAAAAACTCTATGAAATGATTAAAAAAGATGTTGATGGACTTCAGCGCAAAGTCAAAGTAGTGGATTTTAATCTGAAGTCGGCAGAAAAGGATCTGATTGACTTTCAAGTATTAATATTTACTATTTTTAATCTAATAACATTGTTCATTAGTTGGAAAAACAAGGCAAGTTGAATGAGCTTAACGTCATTGTCACACTGAAATGCAATCAAATTGAGTATTTAACCCACAATAATCTCCCTCAGGATCTTTCCGAGGCAATCGTTTTCCAACGAAAGAGCCTTATTCAACTGCAAAACCGAATAAAAGAGCTGCACCTTGAGAAAGCAGAACAAAAGAACAAATACAGGTTTTGTTTTTTATTGAATTACTAGTTCGATGTCTTCAAGAGTCTAATGCTAAATCGCAGGTGTATTTTTTGTTGGACGTATCTATTAATCAATAATTTTTACATAGATTGAAAAAGACTAACTCAATAACATTGATCAAATTGCGCATAGATAAATGGTCATAGTCTATGAGCATGCCCAAAAGGAAAAAACCAAAGTATATTTTCAATAGAAAAAAATCTGATAATTGAGCAATCGTTTTAGCTTTTGTGGAAAAATCCAAAACTTGGTAAGAATCACCTTTAAAAATGCAAATTGAGTCTAGCACAAACATCAACAATCGAAAATGAGAAGCAGAAAGTGTTTAATGAATGCGTAACCCTCCCTTTGAATTTAAATATTTTTACTTTAGATTACATAATTGTTTATAGTTTTTCCAAACATAACACTTAGATTTCATAATTCTATTAGTCTTGCTATGCGTTGGGCTTACATAGATATTTGACCATTTTCTGTCCAAAATTCATCTAGAATTTGTGGAAAAAGTAAATATTTTTACGTTATCGAACATTTCCTCCATATTTATGGAGGATATAAGCATAAACTAAATATTCGAAATGTTTACTTTGAATTTTATTTAACACAATATATTCAGGATAAAGTCATATAAGTTAATAGTATGCTATTTACGTGAAAGGATATAATTGTTATGTATGGTATTTAGAGAAAATCGCTTGCAGCATGTAGAATTGGTGAAAGGTCGGAAGCTACTCGATTCCAAAATCAAAGAGCTCGATGAGGAATGCAACAAGATGATGATGTTGAAATTTGGTCGTCTTGTGAACTTAGAAGAACTTGAAAACGTCTCTGTGAATCGTGTGCTTGAGGAGCTTAAAGAGAAACATCGTCAAAATGAATCTGCAGCGATTGCGGAG
>CABFPE010000141.1:184210-198739 GCA_900660155.1 Hofstenia miamia | reverse complement strand
TATTATACATTAATAAGCGCCAAGTACGAGTGTTCAAGCGTGCTAGGCACGCGCTGTCAAAGTCAAAATATAAGCTAGCAACATATTTAGCATTTGTAAACTAAAGTCAGTCTAGCATCTTAGCTGCCAATTGGTATTAGTTAAAAATAAGTCTCTAATAGCTGAAAACATATGTACTTAGTATAGCCCACTTTTTACTCTGTAAATATCTTAAAATGCTTTATAGTGTTGAATATAATATAAAAGCAACATTTACGATTGATTTTTACTGCTAGTATATTAGTTCATATGACGTGATTCCGTTTTTGCTATTGGAACAACTTAAAAGCTTGCTTGCCAATGAAATACCATGTAATTTTTTCAACAATAGGATTATAAATAAAACGTTAGCTTTAGTAGGTAAGCTATGTCGAGCATGGCTTCCAAGTAACTATACCTTCTAAATGTATGATGTCACAATTTTATTTTTTAATATATTATCACTATATCATCAGATAGTAGTAATTTTGCGTAAGATTTACTTAACTTTTAATTTAAGTAACTACTATAATTAAAAAGTTTTATATTAGTAATGTAGATTTACAATTGCTTTTTGGCTCCCAAGACAGAAACATGGCATCTTACCAAACAATAAGATATTCTTCATTCTATATATAATTAATAAGAACAATTCCAAATTAAGCATAGTTATTTTCATAAGCAGCTGTAATCAGTGATGTACGGAGGGGGAGGACATGGTGGAATGTCACTCCTGTCAGGTTTCCAAATTTGACTTTGACTGGATAAATCAAAAAATTTTTCGTAAAAAATTGAAAAAATTAATATCTAGGATCGTGAAATGCATTTTTAAGGGTCTCTTTTCTCAATATTTTCAAAAATAGGGTAATGATGATGATGTCCCCCGTCAGAAAAACCTGCGTACGCCCCTGGCTGTAATATAATAACTGGGTTTACCAATTTGGTATTACATTAAGATAAAAAAAAATTATGTAGAAATGCTTGAAATGAAAATATTATAAACATAATAACCACTATTATATATTTTCTAGTATCTAACTAAACGTCCCCTATTAAGCATTCTCTTTTGCAAAATTCGTAAAGCATACTTTAAACTCATTGTCCCAAGATCGGAACTGAATAGAATAAAATAAACAGCTGCAAATTCACCAAAAGAGGTCCGTCAATCATAATTCGTTTCGTAATATAAAAATATCAAATTGGAATCACCTCTACAAAGAAATAATTTTGAAAATTCTAACGGACTTTTGAAAAGTCCTTTACTAAATTTAACCTCAATTGTTAAAACATTGACTGGGTCAATTTCGAATTTTAATGGCTGAATACATGCAACAAAGCGTATTTTACTCATAATTGTTTTGTAATGCAAACAAATTTCAATAATAAAAGTGCTATAGCTCTAAATACCAAATTAGAGTTCGTGAAACTCTAAAGATCTTTCATGAAATTCTGGAGTTAAAGATTGAGATTAGTCTCAAATAAATATTTTTGTTCAAGTTTGGATTAGAAAACTAGAATTTACCACGTTGCATTTAACATTCACATTTTATTTAGTGCTTTACCCTGATCTCTCTTTTTATCAGTACTATATTTGTGTAAAAATAAAGCAGTTAGCTAAGGTTTTATCTTTGACTTAAATTTAAGTAAAAATTGAAAGCTGTTAAATTTACTAAGATTTTCAGGTTGAAATTCACATAATACAGTAGCTTTCAAAGTTTGTCAACTGAAGTAGAGTAAGGAATAAATTGTTTTCTTTCTTAGTCATAGGAGAATATAGTAAAAGAAACGTCTTAAAATGAAGCCGACATCCAAAAAGCACACATTAGATTTAAATTCTAAACATTAAAAGGGATTGTAAATTCCATAACCTATAAGGATAAAAGAAAGAAAACCTTTTTGTGAAGAATTTGTGACATTTAACGTTTTACATTCTCTAGATTTTAACATCCGTAGCGCAATAATAGGCCTTTAGGAAGTTTGTAAATTAACACGTGCTTGCTTTAAAGTAAACTACTTAAGGCTTTCTTTGTATCTAGCATTAGGAAAGAAAAACTACATAATTTCAAACGATTATTTTCACTGAACTTATAAAGGAAATTTTAGCTTTTAGAAGAAGTTAATTACTATCAGAGTTTTCAACAGATAAAGGAAATGAAACCCTCAGCATAAATTGGTGATTTTCGAAGCCTTAAAACGGTAGTTTAGTAAATTAAAATGGGAAAGTTTGAACTAAACTTCCTACAAGATATGGTTTTAAAATACAGAATAAAATTTGGGACATTTCGTTAAATTGTTTCTTAAAGGAAAGGTTGAATTGATAATTTTTAAAAATATCAAAGTCTAAGAAGTACGAGTTAATAATTTATATTCGTATACTTACAAGTAGTAGAAAAATTACATTTCTTGTTCAGAGGAAACTTTTAAATCCTTTCCTATAAATCGAGTTATAGAGATAGGATCACATTTTGAGCTTTTGGAATTATGAAAACTTTCAATAGCAACATACAAACTTCTGATAGTAATTAATACATAAAACGATAGTATTTAACAAGTGTCAGATTACTTACAGCTAACACAGAAGCTACATCTTAATCCGAATTTAAAATATGAAAGTTTCTCATATAGTAAATACATCTAGGGTAATTTTTAGTATTTACACTAGAAACCCTGAGTGGCCAAATTTGATGACTTTGCAAATCTTAAATGCATTTATAGTACCTCATGTAATGAGAATTTAAATAAAAAAACCGCTTATTTTGTTCTTCTCATACTTTTCTTTCACTTGCTTTGTTTTCATTTGTTTTACTTGAATGGGTTAATTCTGAACACTGCATGAATTTAAGATATAGAATCATTGGACTTTCTTGTGTTAAAGTGACTCACGGGTTTTTCATAGTAAAGAATCTGATTAGTGAATTTCTACCTGTACGTTAGAATGACGTATATTAAACACGTGATTTTACCAAAATTTAATCTAATTGTATAAGTAAGAAATCGTTAGTTATACAAGTCTGACCTGTCTCTTAAATTTAGTAAATACAACACTGTGACTGAAATTGAATTTATTTTAGTTCTTGTAGTTTTAAAAATAGGAAAAATAGTAAAAAAAATTAACCATTACAACTATTAAGTCTTGAAATTCAGTTTCATCACAAATACCTACATTAAAATTATGAATCTACATCTACCTAAATTGATTATTTAACACTAAAATGCAACGATTTTTTATACATAGAATGGCAAAGCTGGTCAATTAAAGATTTGTGTGCGTGGAACATGTAAATTAATCGAGTGGGTGAACTATTATTAAAATTAAAATACATGTTTTTTACAGGTGCTTGTGGTACACCCTGTATATATGTATATATATATATATATATATATATATATATATATACATAATATATAAATATATATATATACATCCTGACCTGACTAAATATTGAAAAAGTAAACAAATATGATATAAATCGTCAATTGAAAGGTTTCCTTAATGATGAATTTCTTTCAAAATATAAACCTTTATAATGGTTTGTTCAATCATGAACGCAAGAGTCTATGTTATTTATTTCTCATAATTATTAAAGTCACTAGAGCCAGATACAAGAATTTTTCTCAGAAAAAAGGTTGTAGCAAATTCAATCTTGCAAACATGTCAATTGACGGGTTCTACTGTTTGTATGTTAATAATTTCTAAATCCTATTGATCAGCTGGGCCTATATGTTCCAAACAGTGCGGTTGGTGTCTATCTTAACCGTGCCTCACACAAAATAATGCATTGGATTGTAATCAGGGGGGTTTGGGGGAACATACATCTGGGCTGGTGAAGTAATTAAAATTCTCTGTTTTCTTTGATGTATGACAGAGTGCTAAATCTTGCTGCAACACATATGGTCTTCCAGAAGCCACACTCTCTAATGAAACCTCGACCATGGGTTTCTAAAACCTCCAATTAGCCATCCGAATTTAGCCGGAGTCCCTGTTTAAAGTTTGGAGCTTGCATGAAATCACCCTCACTGGAAACACAATCAAAGACCACAAAATTTTAAGGAAGTTTGGTCTTCATGATAAGTGGAAACTCCTTTGGATTGTAGGCTAGCCATCTGTTATTTTGAGTGTTGTACAACTGGTCTAGACAAATTTTTTTTCATCAGAGAAGAACCAGATTGTTCCTGGATCCGTTGAGTGTTTCACCTTGTTCAAAAGTTTCTTAGCATTTGTCAGATGCCTTAATCGGGCCTGTTCTGTGAGAAGCTGCCCTTTACACATCTTGTATGAATAGTAGCAAAGTTCCTCATTCACAGCCAGCTTCATGGTGGAAGCTGCAACACCCATTTTTCTTGCTAAGTCCTGCATCCCTTTGTCTCGTAGTTTCAATGAAAGTTCTTCATTTCATGTCTTATTGCTTTTACGGTGCTCAGAAAACATTGTGCAGCTGTCTTGATTGCAGAATTGTGATGGCCGACACGAATCATCATAATGCAGGTTACCCGTTTCCAATATTCAGGTGGCCTCCACTTGTCTTTCTTTGTTGCCGTTGGTATTTTGACAACACTCTGTTTAGACTTTATAATGATATTCACTTTTAAAGATACTGAGACCAGATCTAATAAAAAACTAATATGATTTTTGTCAATTTCATTCCCGAATATATATAAAATATATATATATATATATATATATATATATATATATATATATGCTTTTCTCTTAATGAAAATATCAGAAAAGGTAAAAATTGGTGGGCTTTTGTTGGAAAAAATATTTGATTCAGAATAAAAGTATTGAAATGTTGACTTATCTCAGTGTTTATTATTTGGTATTGGAACAATTTCTAGTAATACCCAGTCAAAAATCAACTTTCGCAAATGTATCCTAAGTCATCCAAATGATGTCACAGTTGCAAATAAATCACTTGTTGCTACTTAACGAAATTTCGCATATGAAAACAGTTAATGCTTAATATAGACAAACTGTAAGTAGGCGACTGCAAAGATTTTATTGGCCAACTGTTAGCATTTAAATTAAATTAGTATTCAAAAACAGCTAAAGTAGGAAAATATATATATATTTAAATTTATATTTGACGCTAATTACGTGAACACCAAGAAATTATATTACTTTTATTACAATTTGTTGAAAAAGGAAAAAATGTCAATAAACTTACAAAAAAAATTAATTACACCTCAAAGCAATGGAAAAATAATTTATGCAAAATGTCCCTACAAACTTAGAATTGTTAAAATTATAAAACTTCTTTTTACTTTATAATCTTTTATGTTGCATCAAAAAAATTATTTCTAATTCTATTCAGAATTGAAATGTTTAATGTAAATTTATTTTTGCCGAAATTATTACTTAATTGTTAAATAATATATAGGATGATTTTAAAGCTATTGATCATACGAGTATATTAATAATTATATGGCCCGTAATGTAATGCATTATCAATACTATCAGTATTGGGTTTGTAACTAATATTTTTGCCTGAGCATTTTGTCTTGTGCGTATATAATTGCTTAGCTGCAGGTATTGTTATATTAATCTGTGCAAAGCAGTTGGATCTGCAAGATCTTATGTGTTCTATTATAATGCTATAGCTTGTAGTAGTTTATTCATTGCTATTTAATAAATTTGCTAATGATAATCTGTTATATGCATATAACAAGCACTGACATATTGCATTTTGCTGTTATAATTGATGTTTCAAATTCAATGTGAGCATCATTAACCTATTATTTCAGACATCTTTAAAGTATCTCATTGTGATACAATCTCAAATCCACCTGATGAGACATTCTGAGAACGTCTTATTAGGAAATATGGTGTCTCAATGAGACATCCTAAAGACAATTATTTAATTCCTCCATGTAGTCAGTGACCTACACAAGGGGGGAATAGTGGAATGTCCCTCCCCGTCATGTTTTTAAAATTGATTTTGATAGGTTGAATAAAAAATTTTCGGCAGAAAAGAAATTTAAAAAAAAGATATTGTAGGGCCTACTGAATAACTGCACATAATATATTGTGGTTAAGCCAATTAAACATGATAATTATATAGGCTTATGCAATGTAATTCCAATACAGCCATATTCATATATTCTAAATTATACTCATTAGATATAAAAATGTTGAAATATTACTTACATTTTCAGTTTCCAAATGCTGATCAATTAAAAATACATAATACTCATATCTTGCAAATGTATAGAAATATTTATATAAATCTTACCAAATAGAAATTGAAAGTTGTAACATATATCTGATTGATACTTGTAATTTAATGGTTTATTCCCGACTTGAATTAGAATCATTCATTAAAGAAACCTTTAACTAAATTTTCTATATTTCCTGTTTTATTTTGAAGACATTTTATACTGTTTTATTATTACATTTCTAAAAAAATTGAAAATTAATATTTTATTTAAATTTCTAAATATTTAGCAGTGCATTATAGAATTATGTAGTAATATACATGTGCATATGAAAAATAAATATCTATTTCATCAGCATTTCTTGCAACTGAAGCAAGTCAGAGTTCAGTTTTGTTGTTGAGTCTAAATAAATCCTAGCCTTTTATTGCATTGCAAAATGGAGGATTTATTAGGGTAAGCATAATCAACAGTAAATCTAGTAGTTTGTATCCAAAGGTTGCTCAATAGCTATAGAAAGTCTGATATGAAACCTAATTGATTTCTCATTCAAACAAAGCAAAACGATCTTTAGTTAAACATAATTAGCTTTTTTTAGGTAAAAGAACAGCTGAGTCCGCCAATTCCACATAGCAGCACGCTGAAGATCCATCATAGAAGTGATTGACTCATATGAGAAGTAAACAGTGCTGCCCGATATGTAATAGCCATGCATTAATGAAATCCAATCAGCATGACCTATTGTAGAATCAGTACAAGGATATTTGTAGACATAATTTGGTAACTCTAACAATTTCCATTATTTAATCTGTTAACCAACTGTACAATTCCATTTAATCCAGCTTTCTGTTGATAGCAAGGTATTACTAACAACTTGTTTAGATCAAAAGTGGCAAGATGTTATCAGGGCCTGAACCCAAAGCAAAGCACTGCAGCTCAAGAGGAACGTGGAGTGGTGAGACATCACCAGTTGCTGTGGAAGCAATTGTGACTCACAGACGAGGCTGAGTGTATGGAAATGTCTCAGTGATTGTGTATTGTAAATCCTTAGCAATTCAGTGTATATATTGTTCTTGTTATTACCAGTGAGTGGAATGGATGAGAACTCGCAGCCACTTTGCATAAGTTTGTTATCAACCCTACATATAATTACCTCTACATATAAGTATACATAACTATGCCCTGAATACATGCAAACAATCAATACAATCAGCAGAAATAGAATACCTAGCAGTTCTAATTGAATGTCACAAACAAAACTGTCCAACATGATAGTCACAATTAACAACATGTGATATAGATTGGGGCTTGTAGGCACCTTGTATGTATAATAGAGCTTGTTATTGCACCTCAAGAATTTGGATCTAAAAAGAGTTAGCATAAGGTTAGCTATCCAGCTATTTAATGACATGAGTTATTATAATGAATGAATCAGTTGGAAAGCTACAATGAAGTAAAAACCCTTATACGTAGACTTAACTTAATAGAGCTACATAATGAAGGAAGGTCCGGGCTACCAGATTGCACCACATTATGAATAAGTCACTTTAATAAAAAACTGGGACCACTGGTTGCTATTTGTGCGCTCTGATGTTTAGCTTTCTGTTGACAAATATAATCAAACCTGATAATATAAAATGAGAAGTCAAATGAAGTAAATTCATCACCAAATAAATCCAGTGTAAGTTATTTATAATAGTTTGCACAAACAATTAAGCAATCGGCATGTACCTGTTCATAGTTCAAATTTGTTTGCTCCTTGCTAATTTATTTGTCTGCTAATGATTACATAATGTCAGCTAATTTGCTTAAGCTATTTGGTTCATGAATCATTTTGTTTGCTCGTTTGACTAGTGAGATTGCCTGAGGTATGTCCCAATGAACGTTTTGATACTCCTCTTGTTTGGTAAGCTTCATCACGACTTCTTTTTCTGGTGACCATTTTCTTATGTCTGATGAATTGGGATCTCTGAGTGTATTTGATATGGTGCACATGTTTCTGAATTCATTTAATTTTGTGTTTAACTCATTGTAGTGTTTTTTATATAAACGGAGGGTTTTAATTGCTATAATGAATGTCATGATCATGTTGATACAGCTTGTGTGTGCCAGATTGGGGCGTATCATTGTGTCTGGGAAGAAAAATTCGTAGGTAGATAATAAGGATTTTGATATTAGTGCTTTGTTGTAGAATGCACTAATGTTTTCACATAATTCCTCTTGTGTTATTTCTTCCAGGTTGTTTTTCCCCAATTGAATCATTGTAATTACTTCTAATCTTCTTGTGACATTGTAGTACTTGTATGTATTGCTCCATAATTCTCCCCAAGCTATATTGTTGATTCCAGAAAAGAGTATTACCATTTTTGTTGGTCATTTTTATCTCTAATTTTACTTTCTCAATTTGTTTATGGATTGGCTCGCCCTCTTCATATAAGTCTTAGGGTGTTACTTTACCCTTAATGTATATGTGTTCTTTGTTATCATTTTTCAGAAGTGCTATTCTCAATTTCTCATCATGTACCTTTTCTAGTGCTTTTTCTTTGGTGTTAACATAAATGATTTCCTCATGCCAAATGCTTTTGCAACTTAGTTAGTCTGCTCTTCATAAGTTTCTGTGCAGTTTCTCCTGCTATCAATATTTTTGAGGTTATGCACTCAATATCGACTGCTAGTTGGTTGTGTGGCTGTAGCATTTGTATAATCTCTGTTTTTGTAAATGCCTTGGTGTAGCATCCACTACCAAGCTTTAACTTAATTTGATTAATTCCTTTTGAATGTAATTCTGTGTTAAATGCAGGTAGGGATGTACTTTCATCAACTGCTTTCCTCTATTAACACTTGTAGTTAACTTTGATTAACTCCATGGTAATGGAATTGACTGCTTCAGTTTCCCTATTGACTGATCTTTCATGAGGCCTCCAGCCAACTCTGAACTCCGAATCTTCCAACACTTAGTCGTTTTTACTGCCAATGGATTATTTAGAATGAAAAAGCTTATGTGTTCCCTATGCTAACTCAGTGCAACCCTCAAGGCTGGATGTAACTGACTTAAACTCAATTTGTAATGTGTAATTTGTACTTGCAACCTGGCAATGTCACTAGCTGCTTAATAAATATTTATTTAGCCATTACTGAAAATTACTGGCTTTAAATCAGTTAAATAATTAAATAGATAATTACTTGCATCTTCCTAACTTATATTTAATTAGTAATACATGTTCAGTCTCATTATCAGTCTATTTATAGGTCTCCCCTAGATAATATAAAATATAATAACCTATGATTGGTTATCCAACTGTTTCTTTGAAGTTCCATTATTGCATATATGTTGCTGAAAGAATCAATAGTCAGCTAAACAGAGAAAAACTCCTAATTCTACCCCTAACATAAATGCAGTTTTTTGGCTTGGACCAAGGACACTTGAATCACTCTCAATGTGTACTTGCCACTACTAATACATTTACCATTCAGCTTGACATTATTTAGTAATAAACAAACCAGGTTAAATCTAAAGATAAGATTTTCAAAGATTTTATTTCAACCATTCTCCAAATGATTTTTCTCTATTTATAGTTTCAGATCAAAAAGTACCTGTGGATTTGAATTTTGAATTGTCAGTGAAGATGGCTAAAAATAATGGAAGCAATATCGCCCCCTTTGATTTGCCAAATTGGTTTGACAAGTACTATTTGGTAATGTTCTCTCTTAGTTGCATTTTAAAAAATAATGATGCTAAACTTAAATTGATTCTAATTTACAATTAATATTAATTTAATCATAATTCAATTCGATGTTAATCTTCTTGACCTACTAATCTCTGTCTTGTTCTTTTGCAGCATTGATTCTTGGATTATGCTACATTGGTACATAGCAATTTGATCCACGACTTTGTTTCCTTCTTGTATTCTTCACCATATATTCTTTGGACTATGTTGTTTAGCCTATCTTGCTTGACTGTTATCTCTACTAGCAGTCTCTCAACATCTGTGTTGACCCACAATATCTTGCTTGGACTGCAGTCTCCCCATTTCTTGAGATTTTTATTGTTAAACTCTCTCTGAGTTTTTGTTGTTAGTATGATCTCAGATGATTGTAGCAATTGGTTTTCTCTGTCCATTTCTTCTTGAGACTTACTGCACATTTCTATTATTTCTATGGGGCAGGTTTGTCTTTCTGTCTGCATTATTTTGGATCTCTTCATTATCTTTGTGTACACAAACTTTGGATAATCCATTATATATTTTCACATCTCCTTTTTGTGTCTGGGGGGTTCGTCTCTGAGGGTGAACTAAGGGATTGTAGTTCTGTGTCTTTAGCATCTATTGCTGAGTTCTCGCCAAAGTATGGTGATGATCGAATTGTTCTGGGAGTTAGTGCTTTTGTTGCAGTTTTCTTAGCGCTTCCTTTTATGGTTTTTGTCATTTTTTCCTTCCAGTTCATAGTGGCTTTCCCATCTCTAGGTAGTGATTCTGGGATCCCAGTGAAGTGCATCTGTTTGGCTCAGGGTATCTCTCTTTCTTTCCTTGATCGCTGGTTAGTGTTGTTTCTTAGTTGCATTTTACAAATAAATCTGAAATAATAACAATTGATTTAATTACAATATTTTTAATCAACTTCTTTTTGATCTTAGTCTCTTCTTGCAACGTTTGCAGCTTATTTCTGATTTTATTTGGATGATGCTACAATCTCATTTGCACCTGATCTTTTTATTCTCTTGACAGTTTCCATGTTTTCTGATTGGTCTCTCCTGTCTAGGTTTTTTGTAGTTTGCCACAGTTGTTTCTTGAATGCTCCCCACATGTACTTTTTTGTTGTGTTACTCAATATGTCTAATTCCATAGGGCAGAATCCTGTATTGTTTGCTAATTCTATTATTTTCAGTCTTCCCAATCTCTGTTCTCTGGTTAGCAATCTTGTTAAATATTTTTCAAACTTATAATGGTTTTTTGTGGGTGATAGTGCTGTTATGTTTACTGCAAGTAATATCCAGTTTTTGACGTTGTTTGTGATAGGTGATAGTGTAATTTTGTACTTTTTGTTTTTCACTATTGTTCCTCTCTCTTTCTTGGATATTGGGAGTACTAATTTGTTAATGTCTGTTAGTGTGATCACTAGTATTCAGATTGATGTCTGGGCTTGTATTTCTGGAGCATTGATTTCTTCAAATACCATGTTTTTGAAGTTGCTGTTTGAAACCATCTCATAAGCTCTCCTTATTTAATGTATGGTTTTCTCTACTCTTTTGTGGTGCATTTTGATTGGTGATTTGATATTTATTTTTAGCCACCTGTCTTGGATCAGCTGGTCTCCTTTGATTTCACTCCATACATCTGCTATTTGTTTTAGGTGTTCAGTCATTTGGTTCAAGCAACAATTTAGATGTATGTTGCTGACTTCTTCCAGATCCTATTTGTGTCATCTCCATCATTTTTGTTTGGTAGTAGAGATCAATTGCTATTTTCAGCTTGACCATAATCCTCTCTACTGGCATTATCTGGTGGAGTTTGAGATCTGTTGACACTAGTTCAGATATGTTTGTCTTGTCAGTGGTTTCCATCACAAAGATGTTTTCCAATTTCTCTATGAGTTGTTATAAGAATTCTGGTATTTGTGTTGTGGTTTTCATTCTTGCTATGATTATCACCTGCACCATTTGGGATTTTGCTAGTTTAAGTGTTTCCTCTATTGATTTCTCTAGAGTTTTCAACTGTAGTTTGTTATCTATTATGAAGTGTATGATTAGTAAGTTTTTCCAATCAAGGTTTACCTGCTTGCATTCTTTTATTATTTTCCCTCTGTTGTTTATCAGTTTCTCTGAATCTAATAGCATGACCTGGTAATTGATTGTGATGTGCACCATGCTTTGAAAGAATAGGGGTTGAGCTTCTTGTTCATGTTTCATTTGTACAAGATGATTGTGTTGCATGTGGGTCTATTCACTTTATCAATCACTATTGGTATCACTGATCCATTCATTTCTTTTGCCACAGTGTGTTTTATTATATAGGATTTTGTTTCTAGTGCAAAATGTTGTTTGTGTTTTATCTCATGCACCTGTTAGCTATGAATTAAGGGTGTATCTGTTCCTTCCCTATTTTTGTCATGTGGCTTTCCCATTATTCTGACCTGGATGATTGACACAATCAAGATTTTGTTGAGAGCTGCCTAAATGAGAATGGCTGTGAGCTTGTAGGGGGAAACAAGCTTGTAGAGGGGAGCAAGCTTGTAGATAGCTGCTCTGATGTGTCCAATTGAGAGTCATCACTAATATCTTCAATATCTGGATCCTTTAGTTGATTAAAGACTTTAGTACCTCTGACCTTTAGTTGTGACTATGTACTCCTTGCCCTTTAATTGGCATTGAGATTTGTTGGTGGGGTACTGAGAGTGTTGTTCCACTGAGATCATAGTTCAGAGTTGTTTTTGAAAGTTTTCCACATTCCAGACCACACACCGCCAACAAGGGCATGACACCATACAAAGCCATGTATGGCAGAGAAGCTGTAACACCAATCTCAATGCAATATGAATCATACTCAGAAAAGCCAGACAATGAGTACATTAAGAAACTCAAAAATCAGATAACTGGTATCCATGAAGCAATGTGCCACAACATTAAACAATCAGTCATCAGACAAGAAAGGAACTTTAACAAGAAGATATATGGCAAACCACACAAGAAAGGGGATAAGGTGTATTGTACCACATTAATGAGAATGCAAAATGTAAACCATGTGAGAAATCTTAGAACACAGGGGGCAGGGCCTTCACCATTACAACAAACACTACCCAACAATAACTATAAACTAAATGATGGAAGGGCATTACACTTCCAAAACCTAAAATAAGCAATGACAGACATACAACAAATTGCATTAGATAAAAATGCAGAATTTAAAATTATACAAGAAAATAAAGCAACACATACACTGATGAATGAACTTGATAGTGTCAGTGAGGAGGAATTTGATGATGAATACACAGCCAATATCAACACTAGTGAAACAGAAAAAAGGATCATGCCCAAGAGGGCAGCTAAACATAAAATATGACCCTGAAATATGGGATATTAATGATTGTGCTTTCTCCAATCTACACACAAAAAAAACTGACTCCTCAAAGGACACATCAAAAAAATGGAATCACCTTATAAAACAGAGAAACTGATGCAAACAGTAGAGAAGATCATCAGTCAGATACTGAACAAAAGCCTGATGGGAAAAATATCAATCATAGACATGGTGAACAAGATGCCTGAGCAAAATAAAAATATTCAAGAAATGAATGAGAAAATATATGTGGGGAGCAATGGCAGAAACACGATTAAGACAACTTGAAAATCAACCAGAAAAATCATTAAGAGAAAATTTGCAAGCAAGGAAGGTATCAGGATAGCATTGGTACTGAAATATGTGCAACAAGCCCTAGAAGAAGCTATGGAGATATACAAGAGAGATAGTCTGTGATGCACATTCACTAAAATCATAAAAAGTGTGGAAATGATGAGAAAAGGTGGGATAACAGAACTGGTGGAAGTCTGTGAAATGGTGGCAAAATCACAGAGAAATAATATAAGAAGAAGAATTATTAACATCACAACAATTATTATCCCTGAACACACAACAAACAATCAACAGAATAAACATTGAAAAGTAAGGAGAAGTAAGCCTAGCAAAAACAATTGTAGCATCTGCTACCAAGCATCAATGTAGATTAAATCATTCTTTTAAATTCTTTTTCTTCATTCTAAGTGTGTAGGGATGTATGTATGTTAACTATTTACTCTGATGTTGTATCTGTTTTTGTTAATCTTCAATTAACTAAAGTAACAGCATACTATTTAGGTACACTGCCATTCCAGGTCTGCTCTGTGATCTGGCTATGGCCTCCATCCAACTCTGATCTCTGAATCACTTCAAATGTGCTTTCATTGCTCATTAAGTCAGCTCAAAATTTTTCTTATGTGTTCCCTATCCTAACTCAGTGCAGTTCTTACTACTATTTGTAACTGACTTAAACTCAATTTGTAATGTGTATTTGTGTCACTTCACAACCTTGCAATGTCACTTGCTGCTTAATAATTATTAGTTCAGCCATTACTGAGAACTATTGGCTTTAGATAATAACTTGCAGTTTCCTACCTTACATTTAAATAACAATAATACATGCTCAGTCTATTTATCAGTCTATTATAGGCCACCTAAGTCTATCAGATAAAATATGTATAACATATGGTAGGCTGTCCAGCCCTTTTACTGATCTCAATTATTAGATACATATAAATGAAAGAATCAGTACCCAGCTAAATGGGGAAAAACTGCTAGTTTTATACCTAACATAAATTCAGGTTCATGG